>JAQFZC010000068.1:0-95548 GCA_034695205.1 Dicyrtoma fusca
TGGACTGAAAGTGGTCACCCTTGTGGACTGGTCTATAAGCAACCACGCTTGTGGACCAGTCCACAGGCGCCAGGGACTGAAACGCTCGTAGGCTACGACATATATAGTGTGTACATTTTATACAGCTTCTTCCGTATACCGAACTAGAATTTTGAAATTTCGAATTAAATATTGTACAAATCTGGATTTATTATTTGTATGACAACCCCGAAGTTAGCAATAACATAAAGAGAGCTAGTTGAAACGTAAGTACCCAGATACTTTAGATTTAGACAATCATTAACTAAAGAGTGAGTGCTTTGAGAGCAACGTCTTGAGAGAAAATAAACCAAGGAAATAAAATACTTTATACAGTTATACTTTATATTCTCTGTTTAAAGGCTCAGGAATACTCATGATACAGATAGTAACGAGCAAATGGAATATTGTTTTATGATAGATGTGAATTAAGGACTTGATTTAGTCTCCACGAATGGGAGGATAGATAAGGAGATACATAGATAGATAGGAAAGTCAAGAAAAGAAGAGAGATGGAGGGCGAGTGAATAATAATCGTCTAATTTGTAGTACTACACAACATTAATTTAAGGAAATGAGAGTACAATCCTATGCTAAAGATAGAAATATGGATCACAGGGGAATAGATACGATGGCCATCTACAATATCCTACCACATAAATATATATCTAGCTTGTCCTTGGCTTTCTCCATATCCTACGCTTTCTCCCGTCAGTCTGTAGCCATACTACATTCACCATGCACCGTGAGTTGCAGCTTTGTAGCTATGAATAAAAAGTCAAATCGGTTCCGAGCCAGACTTTAACATAACACCATGTATGTACGTAGGTACGGAATCTCAGATATACATTCACTGACTGAGTAACAAACGGTATAGTGTGACCACGAGATATATATCTGCGTATGTTACATGAATTGTGAAAAATCGTAGTTGAGAAGTTATATTGGAGAATGCTGTTGGTTATAGTTGATTAAAATTTATTATTACCAACTAATTAAACAAGCTAAGTAGGCAATAGAGGAGTATCTCATGAGATACAATTAATTGGGATTTCCCTTTGTACTATAATAAATATGCAGTTGCCGTTTACTCTAAATTCCGCTGGGTATACACTTTCCTCATCAACAGTCAAGCCTGGCATAGCCACCATTCCTGAGTACAGTGGCCCCAATTCCAACACCAAAATACCGTCATAGCACAAACAAAACGCACACTATGCCCATCAAGAAGATCTCCGTTTCAATTTACAACATCTTTCTACACAATGAAAGCCTGAGCTGAAGCTCTTATACTTCTTACTTCTTTCTCTTCTTGAATTTCCATCGAAATCCTGCTCGTTATTGAAGTTAAGCAGTCGCAGTTGAAAACTATTGGAAATTGAATAAAAGATTTCTCTACTAAATACGAAAATATTAAAAACTCACGGGCAGACCCGGTTGAGTGAAGAGAAGTCTCATATATTCATAATGTACCGAGATACAATTCCATTCCTAAACAAGGCTGAATTCAAATACACGCGTTTAGAAGTCAAAATGCACGTAGCCTTAAATTCAATATAGTTTGGCTTGCCCAGCCATATTTGGTCTTCATTTCCTAGGTTTGGAGAGCGGAAAAATAAAATTGAACATTCAAATTATTTTATTCCCTCACATCACTCAAATAGAAAGTGAGAGCAGAGTAATGTTTTGTCAAGAACAGCATGTCTATCAAGTTTTATGAAAGCAAAGGTAGGAAACAGAGTAATAAAAATTCGAAAGTAATTAAAAAAAATAAGCCAAGATTTTCATTTCCCCCTTTCGCATAGATAGATTCCTATAGGGATTTCGTCATGCTGACTTATTATTTTCCTAAATTTGATTTTGATCCGATGAGGAAATTTGAAACAAGTTAGAACTAGCATAATGTATAGAATATATGTATGCCTACTATCTTATAAATTACCATTTCTATATTGCCATGAATTATACAGTCTAGAGAAAGTTGTTACCAATAATTAAGTAGGGGGAATATAAACTTTTTTTTAAAGATGAGATGATTAAATTGGAATGGAAGATTTGAACAAAGTCTATAGGGACTAAGGGAATAGGGGGAGATGCTTAAGCCATTCTATTCATAATGTAAATTAATTATGTTGCTACTCAAAGAAAAATGTCTAAAGTCGGTGGGATAATGCAAATTATTTCAAAGACTTATACAATCTAGACATACACATACGTTAGGTAGCTATACATATACTCTCGCATGAATAAAAACGAAGGACAAATTTACGAAACTGGAAAGAAAGAGTTGATATCCTTCGTATAATAAAATTAAAATATAATGAGGGGCCAAAACTAATTAGATACTGCGTGGCAATATATACCTAGACACAGATACATATATCTACCTACGGTACTCCTACTTCACATCTTCAAATGCATATAATACTTGGCAAATCAAAACCTTTATCCTTCAGAATTGTTGTACATACCCTTTTAATTAAAATGTTGACTTTCACTCATAATTATTTTCTATGAGTTTTGTAATATGTCTCCTGCGGTTCTCTGGGAATAACCATAGCCATGTCCGTAACAAAAGTCATAGCCACGATATAGTCCGGTGTGTATTCTAATAGGATGTTTTCCTAGGCCTATTGTGTGTTGCTGTACATGTTGAGCTTAAGTTTAAATGAGCTGGAGACAATGACAGGAGCGAATATAATTAGGTAGATGGGTTTGGGTAGAGAGTTGAAATGGCGTTTTACGTTGGATGATGGGAATTTGTATGGGAGGGAGTGAGACAGCCGTGTGAGAGATTAAGAGACACTTCATACTAGCATAGATAAAATATAAATCCGGATTTGAACTTTGAATTTAATATTAGCATTAAGGAAGAGAGGGAAATCGAAATCGAAGTTCCATGTTGAGTCTAGTCTTCTAGTGCATCTACTCGGCTGTGCCTAATTCAGATTCATGTTGATATTATTTTCTAGCACGCAGTAGACGTGTCTGTAAAAGGGAATGGATGTAGAAAAATACGGTACTACTAATAACCATACCAGTAACCATACTACACTCAAGTGCCTACAAAAATAGTAGGTACGTAGTAGAGCCCATCCAAACACTAACGTACTCGTCGCATGCAGAAAATATCTGTAGATTTGCATGTACCTACAGATACATACAGACATATGTTGACGTGAAAAACCCAGTCACTTAATCCGTATGGATATGAGCCGGCTAATGAAAAAGTTGAAACTTTTCAAAGTAATCACAACTAATGGAAATGGAGTTGAGTTTGCGTATATGGATTTGATTTGATTATTTGATTCACTGGTTGATTGAAGAAAAGAACGGAGACAAAATGCATTCAGAAGGCCATGGAAAGGGAAGGTGAGTTGCCAATGGAATTTCGCTTTTAAATAGGTCATACAGAGTCCCAAGCTTCTACATCTACCTATTTCGCATTTTCACATTTTAATGTCTTTAACTCCTTCTGTTACTCGTAACCCATGTATGTTGTGGACGGTCACATATATAGATAGGTACATATATGCATTTTTGCGTACTACTTTCAAAACAAAAGTGTAGTCGTAATCGTCTCTTGGTCCCATCAAGCTATCTACTGCTACTTCTTTGAGATTTGAATTTTGAATTAGCCTGTGAAGCCCTAATAATATCCCAGTGACAACTCTGCTCCCACATTGTACATTCATGGGGAATTCGTTATCACAGCTTCCACTGGAACCTTTGTCACCATTTGAAGGCTTAGTGGTTTATAGCTATATACAAATTATACCATGGTCTAACTGAGACGAGAATGTAATGTCATGTGAAACCAAGCAGCCAATAATTTACTGAAAACCTACGCTCAACTTGGTAGGTAGGTCGCTTCATTCAACTTTTACCAGTTTAGAGTAAATGAACAAGATTAGGATTAGAAATGATGTGAATGTCTTGAGTCTTGTTTATTACATTATGTTACATTACCATGCAGTGTAAGGTAGAAGGAGTTAGGTAGACTGTAGGATGACGGCTTGCTCTGGATCTGGTTTTTCCTCTGCAACAGCTGTTGCTCTCTGACTGGTGCGGTGGTCTTGGTGGTGATGGCAGCGTCAGTGCGACGACGGCAGATGAAGAATTTCCAAAGGTTTCTTTCCCTTCATCATTGCTTTGTGTGGGAATTTCTTTCAATGGCTGTGCATACATACGTATATCACACCTATCCAGATTCTTACTTTGTCCTGTAGACAAAATAAGGAAATACATACACGACCCTATTTCCTTCGTCATAATAGCACAGCATCAGCGTCTGGAGATTTTCTGAGAACTAACCAGACCCAAGACTCATGATTTGCTGCTGGGATTTGCATTTTCATTGACATATATATCTCTTTGCTTGTTACAATGGATATGTGCCAGTGCCTACCTTTGTACTGTCGGAACACCTTAATGTTCGTTTTCGGTTTGGCGGATCCGATTCTGATTCTGATTCTGATTCCGATTCGTGCTGCTTCTGGATCGTTAGTACTGATTTGAGTTTGGCTTCCTTCACGACGGGCTAATTTTGCCCTGTATAGATTTATGCATGTGAGTTGTAGATAGTTATGTGCTAGGGAAATGAAAATAATTTGGTAATATTAAGTAGAAGTTAAACGTGAGAATGGGAGTGTGAGAGAAAGTAAAGGGAGTGGGATGAGTTTTGTTGGGAGACGGAGGAGATGATGAGAAATCATTGTATTGGTTAGGATTTAATTTCCTAAAACCATTAGCTCCAGAATAGGAAGGAAATGAAGTAAATTGAATTAAAGAGGAAATTGAGGGTTTCAAAGGAAATCAACTATCAAGTATTAGACGAGAGAAAGGTTCGAACTTGGATTCCTTGGATTTTGGATTTAGGTTTGTACTCGGATTTGCACTTGGCGAACTAGGGAGAGATTCCGTCCATGAGAAACTACAGTACCACCACCACCCCAAGAGTGAGCTAAAAGCTAAAGCTGCACGAACAGATACATGCATAGCTTTGCCTACAAAAACACTGCATGGGGAGGACCAAGTGGAAATGAAGAGACCACAAGTGGTGGTCCCATTCACCACTTACTTATACTTTTCAATAGCCATCAACTTAAACTTAAACGTCGTCTTCATGTAGAAGCTGTAGCATCTACGTATCTTGCTCCATGTGGATATAGAGGTCTGTAACAGGAATGGGAACGTAATAGTATCTAATTGTATGGGTCGCGGCTCTAAAAGGCGCCGGGAAAAGTAGAGGGAAATCAAAATGGGCGAGTTGAATTCAAATTTGAATTTGTGGAAGAAGGGCGGTGTGTATGTAAAGTAGACATAATTTACATGGAAAGTTGATTTTGCTTAATCGGACTTGGAGAAAGGAAGAAGATAAAATGTTTAGCATGAAACATAGTTTGTGACTATGTCACTAGAGAGAAACAGAAGAAGAGAGCAGATGAGCCAAAACGAACGAGAAAGTGAAATCCAAGTGTAGGAGACTAGAAAGGGAAAGCATTAAGACTAGACCAGATTCAATCAACGGCTTTCCCTTTAAGCTTCCTTCACTGGTACATACATCTCTAAATATAGACGGTCTGTGTGTCTTATGTACAAAGGAAAGGTGTACGAGAGCTAGTGGTGGCATTCCGTTTGATTCCGTTTGTCGGAGTCGGAATGTGTAGGGAGAAAGTCTGGGAGATAGTTCCTTCTCATTCTCGTTCTTAGGCTCGCTCTCGTTGAGACGTAGAAGATTGTGGATTGTCGAGAAATGTATGGCGGTGTGGTACTCGGGATGGAGTGGAGTGGAGTGGGAAAGAAAAGACAGTGGAGTCGTGTGGTGGTCGTGGAAGTCTGTCTGATATTGGAGGCTGGAGAAAGTGGAAGTGAAGCTGGTCTTGGTTGGTAGTGGTGAGTTGCCTTTGAGGAAACTTCTTGACAATGCCATTAACTTGTCTTCTGTCTTGCTTGCATGCCAAATGAATTCCAATCCGAATCCACTCGTTTCCTTCATCTGTCGGTCGGGTTTTCTTCTTCCACGGAATTCCTTTTGTCTTCATATCTTCGACAGCCCAGGATTCTATACTTTCTCTTCCATTACACCATTCGACATTACTCTCTATGTATAAAGATCCTCGTTACTCGTATGTGTAGTGATGATACTGAAATATGTGGCTGTGGCTACGCGGAGATATACCCTCACTATCATATGGTAACGCTATAAACTTTGTACTGTGGTAGTATCGGTCTGTATGAAGTTCAGATGTACATGTTTGTGTTAAGCACACAAGTACGTGCATAGGTACAGGAGCAGCACTTTTCACTCAAAGTTTCCTTTCGTTGACATTCCAAGAATTTGTCTTTTTTGTGTCCATGTGAACGATGCGATGGCGATGAGGATGACGATGTAGTGTGGAATTAGAGTAGGATAAAGAGATGGAAGGAAGATAGAGGCATGGGACGGAATGGAGACGAAGAAAGTCTATCTATTTGGTTCACTTACAACAATAAATCCAGACTCCATACACCATCAAGCGGACTCGTCTTATTTCTTATTTCCTCTCAGACTCTCAACGACAAGAGGGAAAGTGAAGGAGGGAGTCGATGTGAAGTACTGGAGACTGTAGTACCTCCATGGGAAGGCGAGCAAGAGCAAGTGAGCTGTACGAAGATATAAATATCCATTTGTAGTAATTTTATCAAGCTTGAGAGTCCCGTACGGTGGCCATCGCTCATTTTGCAACAATTTCTTTTGTTAATGCCATTCCATTCTTCTTGACTATCCTCCTTTCACTCACTTTCTCTTTCTCCCTCTCTTTTCTCAATGTACATTGAGGACGAGTAGACGTTCTCCTCCAGCTCGTTCAATACACTCATTCCCATCCATTCCAATTATACTCCACGTGATTTGTCTTTATGTAGGGGAGCTGGCAGCCGTGGCGAAAACAATGAGAATTAAAATCTGGTTGGAAGTGTGTATAAATTGAGTAAGTGCATTGTACAGCCCATTGTTGAGCAAATGTATTCTTAACTAAACGAAGGAGACTAGCAATGAGTAAACAGAGGGAAAATGTAAAACGAGATGTGAAGAGAACTAAGCTTGCTTTATATTTTTGTACCATTATGTGTTTCTATTTCTATCGAGGATTGACGTCAGAAGATTTTAATCTTCAGTTAAATCAATGAAAGTAAATAAAATATGTAAATTGACTAGTAGTCTTTCAATATTTCTTCATTATTTCACTCTGCCTTTGATGTCCTAGATAGCAAACTCATTCTATAATCGCTTTCATTTTCTAAATAATAAAATTCAAATTCGTTTTCATTCATTTTCATGCTTACTTTTAAAGTGTTGGAATCACTAAAAATTATTATCATTTCAAATAACTACAATTTTATTTGAACTATGCTAGCCTGTAGAAAAATATTGATTATTAAAATAATTCTATAATCTTCATTTAAAAGCAGTACAATGTTTCAATACATTGTACGGAAACTTGTTTCCACGTAGTAAGAAGTTTCAATGATTTTTAACCCCCACCATTTTTAAACAGTGGTGTTGAAAAAATGTTCCATTTGCTCTCGTCAGCGTTCGAATTTAAACATTTTTGTAGTCGGCATTCAGTGCGGTGGGAATTGGGAATACAGACAATGCAGAGTAATTACACTTACTGAGCACATTTATTTTTGTGCACAGAACCCCCAAAGTCAGACACAGCAACTAACGTAAACCTTAGTACACTTCCACTATGAGGAACGGATTTTCGTTTCAAGCGTTTATAGTTTTATAGGGTGCACGGGTGTACAGTATTACATAATAGGATGAAGCAAGGGATGCGTGTAGTAAAGTAAAATATAGAGACATATATAGACGTTCCACTGAATTTATACACGTAGTGTAGTATTTACATAGGATCTAAGTAAAACTCAAGTTGATCCTTTGTTCAGTATTGAAAATATTTAATTTAAAAAGTTGCCAAACAATGTGTACTTTGATTGTGTACAATCACTTCATTTATTTTCACAATGAGCTTTTCCCTGGTTCTCCATTTCTCCGTTTGTATCCATTTAATCTACTTCATTTCTTGAAAAAGCCAGTTTGTTTGTACTACGTAACTCGGTACTGTGTGACTGAATGACTCCTACTCCACTTTCTCTGTCTATTTACTGTACACATATATACACAGTTTCATTTACTTATTATACCATTCTATAATAATGTCCCAGTGCTATATGTATAGCCAAATACTCTATTTGTACACGTAACAATATATTATACTTTCACCTTCACAGGCTTTCTCCTGTGTGTGTATCTCTACTTGAATTATACAAGTTAGATCAGTGATCATCGTCCATATTGAAACTTACGTAGCTAACCACTGAAACTTTGTTTGTAGATAATTGTATAGACAATCATTCAAGTACGTTACACAATGGTAAGCTGCATACTTCATACAGAGATGCTACCACTTTTACTTTCACTTATTTTGTTTCTCGTTTGCTTTTATTTTTAAGTAATTAAGCCTCTCAGTTTAAAACTAAATGTAAACTTGTCTGCATTTCAAATGTCAAACTATCCATTAGTGCAATTACGTACACTGTACCAAATGGCCACATCTGGATCGCATCATAAAAAAATTGAGTTCATTTGTAATAGATATTGATTGAGATATTGATATTTTTAATCGTTTTGATGTGTTTGAATGCATCATAATTTTGGGAACCAGATGGGCTCCAGATGGGGTACCTTAATAGGATAGGGTATTAACATGAGTTAAATGTACACCTCATCATATGATGAGGTAAGAACTCATCATAATGATGCGCTTATAACTAATAAAAATGGACTCACTTTTTGGGGAAAATGATGCGGTCCAAATAGTTTTTGGTAGAGTGTACTCTTTGGGCGGAATTAAATTACCAAGAGAGCTAGTTTAGTTTGACTTCATGATCTACCGAACGATTTTGAGCCAATACAAGGATACATATTTTATATTATTGATGAGCTTGATTTTAAATTAACCGTACTGTAGCACTAAAAATAAAAATACTGTATTCGCATTTGAAATGAGTAGATTGTATAGCCAACATTGTATAGAAAACATCAAACAAAGCAAAATGAAAATTAAAAATAAAAATCGGGAGAGCTGGTTGCTAGATATGCATAGATAGTGTTGTATGCATGGTTTCTGGTGGGATGGGATAGTATAAGAAATATATATATAGTACTCGTATGCATGTTCTGTTTTGTATTGAGAAGTCATTTTAGTTTATGATATGATGGAATTATAAGATGGGAGAGGGTGAGTAGTACTAATGTGAATGTTGGGATATGGGAAAGATGGTTATGGGTAGGACACTTTGAAAAATGTAGGGCAGTTGAGGGTCTATCGATCTTTCTTCCTCCAGCCCACCTCCATCTTCATTGGGGAATTTCGGAGGCCGGGATTCGGATTCTCTCTCTCTCTCTCTCTCTTCCTCATGTCTTGTTGTTCGGTGTTCGTCTTCTGCTTCTTCCTTTTGCTTTCTTCTCCCATGCAATTCAATCTGTACTGGCTTGGCCTGGCCTGGTCCTCACAGGAAAGATTCACTAGACACTCGCTTCTCCTCTGTGCTGGCTTGCACTGTACTATGCACTACTACTACTGTCTACGTATGTGCACTGCTATATGAAGTTATCTTCAAACACAGGGCGAAGTTGAAACGGAATCTCAAGTCGACGACGACACTCACATTTATTTATTATAGGTAGGTGGACTCGCTTGCTTTCCTTTTCCCATCTTTTCCCCTTTTTCTTCCATCGTATGTGAAGCCATCTCATAATTCTTAAAGCTTTCTCAAAACGTCTCTCGATACATTATTTACATTTAAACAACAAACTTATCTGTGCATTATTCATCATTTCTGGACTCCAGTTATTCCGCGTAATTTCATGCGAACAATAACAACAATTCACGCTCGTACATACACTTCCGGCCCCACATACATGCGAACCTACCCACCAACAACTCATCTATGAAATGGGAGGGAGATTCATTTCTTTTCCTTGCTAAATTATTCAGAATGTATACACGCTCTATTCAGTTTTTATCAACTTTCCCTCGCACATTCTTTTCCCATTAAATTACTTTCATGTCCGTATTTAAATCTCTCCCTATCAATAGACATACCAATACACTGTACACTTAAGCTATATGTACATACATCTGTACATGTAGCTGGCAAATAGCTACCCATTTTTTGGACGTGGGTTTCTTAAAGGTTTTCAATTTTACAACGTCAGCAGATTTCTTATACGTACATATGTGTATCTATATCCATGAAATATGTATTAGTTAGCAATTACATCCGCTAACTTGAAGAGATTCCTTTGCCTCTGCACATGCTTACTCAGTCAGACTCACACTAGTGAGCGGGGAGCCAAAGTAAAAAGCTCTGTCACAGTCACAAGTCTCCTCCACAGAAGTTTCCGCGTGGAATTTGAAGGAAAGAGATTTTGAAATTTCAACAAGAGATTGGCTCGGATAAATTTGAATATGAATGCGAATTAGGATTCGAATGCTAATTACTAATTTCCTACTACCCTAAGACGACTTCATATTAATATGCCTGTAATAATTAAGTAAACAAATGTGGAGATCCATTAGGGAAAAATATGAATATAATTTTGTTTTCATGAGAAATTAATTAGCTAATAGCTCTTGAAAAGATACACGTACATGCATACCAAACGAGGAACACAAGATAAACATTGTGATTATCAGTAGCTGCTTTCTTTGTGTTGTTAGTGTTGTTACTGGAAAAGGGAAATTAAATCCGACTTGACCTGGATTTTGTCACTTTGCTATAAAGCAGGCGGACCCAATCCTGCAGTCCATTTACCTCCCTAGAAATGTCTACGTAGGCCCCACTACAACCGTGCCTTTCCATATAATCCCACGGAATATTTTTCCTGTAATTTATGAAGACGGGTAATCGGAGCTGAAATGTTTCAGAGGACATTGAAAGGATTTACATGGGGCCGTAAGGGGAAGTGTGCAATGGAGAGAGAATGTACAGATCAAATTTAAATGTGTACAAATGTTCCCTGGAATTGGAATCGGAATGGAAGTACAGGACGGGAGTGCAATTAAGGCGATTTCACTAATGAACAACTGATGTTTTCACTTGAGAATGAGACGATAATTTATAATTATATAGGTCAGTCGTCAATGGCCTTCCTCCACACTTGATTTAAGAGCTACCGGCGTCGTTCCCTTCCCAGTCTTGGCTGGCTGACTCATGGACTCATGGCTCTACTATAGGCACGGAGTGGAAAATTGAGCATGACCAGCGTTAAATAGCAAGAAAGAAGGAATGGAAGAAAAAAATAAATTAAGTGAAGCTAATCGTCAGTAGGGTTTAGTGGAGGGAGCTCAGGCTGATTAAGAGAGGAAAGGCAGGCTTGTGATGAGAGTAGTAGTGGAGTTTTCTTGTACATAAATATTTAGACGGGTCTTGTGTGTGTCGGCTGTCGCTGGGGTTTGGGAGGCTGCTGGAATCGCGTCGTAGATTCCCTCAATGTGGATGTTTGGAGAAAGAGAGGAGCCGTGTCCAACTGTGTTTTCTCTCAATGGTTTGTTTATCAAAGGAAGAGCTATTATATGGAACAATTAGGAATTAAAGGTTTGGGTGCATTAGGGTGAAATTGCTCTTCAATTCAATTACAAGATCAACTAGATTTTCTCTGACATACCCCATTGTGTTTCCCCCTTCCGGTCCTGTCTTGTCTTTACTTCATTTCCCCCAACATTACCCTCCGAGTGGATTACAGCACACCGTGACCAGACCACCACCAGACCAAACACAAAGACCATAACAATCATATGTGTAGCACAAAATAGGTATTCAACTCAGAAGATGCCCAATGCAATGCCACAGATCATTGTACGACGAGCTTCTTCCGTGCCCCGCAATACCTCACATGCATTAATGCTCACTATTAATCATTCATTCGCCATCTTCTAAAACTTTATTTTTAAACGGAAATCAGTAGTACAATGACACATCTAAATAAAGTGCGGATACTCTGCTATTTTTTCCCACTTGCTGTATCTGTAAATGTTCTTAGAATACAGTAATTGGAGTATCGCGTACCCAGAAACAGCGTTTAAATGAACTCAAGTCTCTGTTGATGTGCTGAACAACCGAATGTCAACATTCTATTGTACATTGTACATTTTTTGGGTAGTTAAATAGCGTTTTAATAGAAACAAAACGTAGGCGGCAGACAATTCCATTAAATTGGATGGGCAATTCAATGTTATTTTGTTGTTTTATTGTTCGTCCCAACATCTGTAGACCCACCAGAATCAATGTAATGCTTGTCGCCCTGTCCTTAAACTGTACCGGGATGCTTCAGGGCCTATCAATTATTATGTCATCGAACAACTTACACGGGTTACAGCGGTTTACTTACAATTTTAGTTATTGTTGGTTTGCCTTGTCTGAAGGAGTTAACACCATGTTATGCACTCTGTAAAAGCCTCAATTTAGTCTCGGTATCTTACTGATCAGTTTTTACAATGCACTTCCAGGCATCAGTACTACAGTGTTTAGCCTTTCTTCAATGACCTGAATGACCCAATCGAAATGGCTAATATTTGCAAGACCCCGGAGGCTATTACCCATGCAATTTATACAGATGGCATTGTTTCGTCAAATTAAATTCGTAGTACTGGGACAATCTTCCTCACAGACCCATGCCAAGAGACAAGTGCCCCACGTCGGTAGTCGGTATAGCGTGTTATATTACTCACGAGACAGATCTCTATGAAAATGAATGAAGGATGTTTAGGTAATTCTTCAAAGATTCACAGTCTAATGAAAATTTATGAGTTTCCCTGGATAAATGGGGCCTTCAGCAAACGTTCCTGACGACGAGAAGAGTAGAAATTTTGAATATTGTGTATAAAAGAATAAAGAGTTGCTATAATGTACCTATGTATGTATAAGTATGTGTATATTCTAAATAGGCTATTACACCCATATGAGGTTCCTCTCGTTAGCTATCCATCAGCATATGTACAGGTTTCATGTCCTACATAAGGACAAAGAAAACGTCTTTGATAGCTTTCATTATGAAATTTGAAAATGTGTTCACACAAAGGACACTATTAAAGATCTTTGGAGTAGAAGTAGATGTGCGTAGGTACGGGGGATATCTGTAGGTGAATGCAACCGGGGAGGTAGCCCACTACTACATTTTGCTCGAGCGGATAAAATAGCTATTATATTTTATAAAAGCTAATGGAAAGTTCACTTGAGTCCTACACAGTCTCCGTCTCCTGTCTACACGTCACTGACATCAAATGAGCTACAGATACTGCAGGGGAGGCTCTTTATGCTTTACGTGGGTACGAGAGACTCAAATCGAAATCGACGTGTTGAGGGACCTATGAACCTTTCCTGTACGTTCGTCTGAACCAACGTCTAGCCGCTGCAATCCATATGACCTACCTATAGCCATATACCCATACTTATCGTTAGGCAGTATTTTATGTACCAGTAAATCATGGGGAGCTCCAAATAAAGTGAACAGAACTGCCAATGACTTGTGGCAGACATAAACTAAAGTAGCCAAGGAAAAAAAAATCAGATTTTGAGTCAAGAGAAAACGTTTGATGTCATCTCGGCGTGGTTGGCATTGCTTCTGGCTTGGGCTTGAGCATCGGCTTTTCATTGAGTATTCAGGATGTTGACTGGAAACAATTGCTGATGCACTATGGGTAAAAGTGCGTTTCGAGGTCTCACAAAGAAGTTCCGGCAAAGAGCTTTGACTGCACAAGTAGGTATCCCTCCTTTGTGCCTGTGGTATGTAGTTTACTCGTATTCTATGTACTTCTACTACCCTCCGTATAACAATACATAATTGCTGTCGAAAAAGCCAACATCTGGAATCTAGGTAATTAGCGCCAGGTAAGCGCATTGCATGCAGGGCGCAGGTTTTAGGCTTTCACAAATGCATACCTTTCGCAATTTTTGAGTTAAAATCTGGAATTTTTGGTTAATCATGGGTTTTGGAAATCATTAATTGATTTCTGTATAAACTATTGAATGCTGAATAAATAAGATATAATAGGTGGGAATAAATCCATATCATGCATGGGTTTTCTAAAGCAGGAAATTAAATATCTGCGGACACACCAGTTAGCACTTATTTATATGTTGTAGTATCAATTACCATTATTGCAAAGGCAGTTTTCAACTTGCAAATTAGAACAAGAATTTAGATCGTTCACAAATTTTATGGCTTAAAAACGTATTAACTATTTTTAAATCCTACTTTACAAAAACTGGATTTAAAAATTGTCATTTTCAATGTGTTTTTGTACATTCTAAGAATTGAGAATAAAAATTGACAAATAAGTAGGTACATTATCTGATCATCTTCGATAAAGCACCCTTACATGAATGAATTATCAATAGTATTTCTAATTTAAAAAAATTGACGTATGTGGGTAATCCTGTTATAGTAATGCTTTCGGGGGAAAGTAGATTTGCAGCAGGTGTGCATTGTGTATGGAGCTTTCCCTTTATACATGTAGTAACAGCCGTTAGAGTTGGTCGTATGGATTGAATAGATGATCGGATGACGATAGTCTATGGTTTCTGGTTTCCATTTGAGACGAAAGTCGTTCGCTTGACCCTGCAGTCTTTAGTTGGTCGTTGATTCGATTCTCGTCGACTACTAGATAGTTGCCAGTTGGTCAATGGACTAAATAGAAACTAGCTCGTGCAGTAGATAGCAAGTATTTAGGGGATTTTCAGGGATGAAAACGTGTTGGGAATGAAGTATGCAGAAGACTGAAGACGAGAAAGGAAGAAAGAGGATCTGATATGTTTTTTGAGAGAGGGAAAGAGATGGAGAAGGGAGACATAAAACGGCTGCATCTCCCGTCTTTACTTCCCTTCTATTTGTTTCCAATCCAGTGATGATGATGTTTCTAGATCTTATTTACTTTTACTTTGACGTTAACTCCTTAAGGAGCTTTTACAGTTTTTTCCTTGTGTGCACAAGAAAGCAAAAGTAAATAAATAAAATATGAACGTAGAGCCATAGGATTCTAGTCATACCATACACATCTGTAGACCAGCCAACCTACGCCTCCCTAATACATAGGCCTCCCAATGCAATGCAATGCCAGACTAGACGAGCTCCAAATTCTAAATAATAGTACAGCCACGTACATGCATCATCTGCCTCCTTTCTCGTATTCATAAACCTAGGGGCCCTGCAAATATGACGTCATTCAATTTTGGGTCATGTGTGTCCTTCCATTTCCAATTCCAAAAAGGACTAAAAAAACGAATTTACTTGTTTAAAAAAGGCAAAGCTTGAAAATTGCATTTTGAAAAGTTGTCAAACATGATATTACGCTTTTTCAAAAAAGGCAAAACGTGCTGGTAACATCTCTAAAAAGTGTAAAGCAAGACATTATCCTTTTTTAAAACAGACAATAAGTGAAATTAACCTTTCTAAAAGAGGCACCACATGACATGTAGACATTTTTAAAACCCCATCTGCCATTTCTTGGTCATATTTTCCGGGCCCCCAATCTAACATTTACACAATGTAGTTTTCGACAGCCCCTATGACTGTGTCTTTGTGTACGAGTATAGAGTATAGGAGCACTTTTCTTAGTTTTCTTTCCTCATTTATACTCTGTTTGGTCTAGCATTAGCATAGGTAGGTACGTTCACCAACTTAAAGCTACACTACACTACTCTAGTTCTGTCATCATTATGTGTTTTTTTAACTTTTTCCCCGCAATGAGTCTACAGATGCACATGACACGGAATATGAAATGCGGAAAGGTGGGTTAGGTACATCGCTTCCAGGAATGTAAGTTGTTCTTATTAGGTAGGTTCCGCAAGCTGGTGAAACGGTTCGTGAGCACCTTCCCCTTGTATGAACGTATGTCTACGAAGTTGGGCAATGGAGTAAGTGCGATAGGATGGTCCCTATAAAAATTTCTCCTTTTTTAACATCTCCATTTGCGTAAGTATAAATAAACGTTCAGAGTTCGGAAGCTTTATAAGCAAAAGGGGAAAAAACTCTTTTACTAACAAGGAAGTGACTTTGCTAACAGTAACGCTAACACTAACGCTAACCATGTCCCAACACACTGGGTCTGTTTCTTTGTACACACAGTACACACAGTTGTATTTTGTACCTACCCATGTGCATACCTGGTCTGAATGTGTAAACGAAACGGGATACATGAGTCATAAAATAAAATTCTTTTTTTCCCTTCCTGAGTGCAATACTTACTGCGACATGCTACAGCATAAACCGCATAAAGTAGAATAATCATACTTGCAATGGGAATATGAATTGACAGCGACAACATTTTTATTCGCTCCTTGTCAAAGGGGCTCTTCGCTGTTTGTTTATAACGTTTTCCTAGGAAGCAATTATTCTACAACGTTTACAGAATGCAATTAAGAAAGTATCCCCTTACAAACAGAGCCAGCAACACCAACGACGTCAGGAGCAAATAATGCATTTCTGTGGGAGAGCGTCGATGACGATTGCATAAATAAAATACCATTCGAATTTGAATCCTACACGTGTTCAAAATGGATCGTGTGCAGTATAACACGTATGTAGATTGCAGAGGAATTAATTAAACGATAAACGATTTAAATGGGATTCCATAGAAAATCAGCTAAATTGAATTACCGTGTCTTTTTGTGGTTGGGATATACACTTGAGAATTAAAAAGGATGAAGATTGTTAAGTAAAAGATCCTTACGAAGATTAATTGGATGGACGAATGAAATGGAATGGAATGATATTGAACCTTGTGTCCAATTATTGTGGTAATGGTAATGAGAATAAAAATATATTTAAATTAAGAATCAAGATATTCCGACTCATGGTTTAATCAGCTTGATTATATAGCTGCAGATTGTTATCGTGATAAGGATGCGGATAAGGAACGTGTCAAGTCAAGTGTGCATTGGACGCTGTAACTTATGAACTTGTAACCTTCCTCCTTCGTAGATAAATTAAGTCTACAGTCTATATAGCACGCTTGTAGGAAGGTACAGACACAGACTGGAAGCTATAGTCATATATATATATATATATACTTGTATGTACAGTTAATGTACTAATGTACTTACTTGTCTTGGATTTTAAATATTGTGTGAAGGTCTCTGTATTAAATTACCTTGTCAGTTTACGTGCGAACTGCAGTTATTGTGTCGTACATGGTCGAGAGACCCAACACAACAATGCCCAACACATCCGTGCACACTACAATCTCAAGTACTGTAATCATCACTGTTCCCGTTGCCTTAGTACACATTCAACATTTGCCTACTGCACTAACTGCATTTAGTCAAGAATATCACAGTACTTACTGATAGACTGTATACCTATACCTATAGCTTGTCTCAACAACGGTACTGCTATGCATGTAGGTAGGTACGCCAAAGTCAAATAGATTACAGATTCGAAGATGACTGCAGCAAATGAGTGACTAAAGACGGTTAAAAAGCTACTTAGGTATATTATGTATGTACATACAGCCCATGCTTTATTTATTGTTAGACTAATTACCAGTGAAAATAAATAAACTGTACTAATCTGAATGGCAATGCACCATTGGTAATTACATACATAATCTCCCTAATCTGTCAGACTTACTTTCCTCATCCCAAGTCGCAAAGCGACAGCTAATAAGTTATTAGTTGTAATAATTATAACTATAATACCCACATATAATTAGGATTAGCATACAGATTAGGAAGTATGGAACTATGGAAATGTGTGGTACTGTGGAGGATGGGAGGACAGAGAGTAATAATTATTACAGGACGTCAAAGGTGACTCCTTCAGAAAATGATAATTATAATAATTATGATTTATTAATAAATAAAGATATTAAGCAATTATGTAGGTATGTATGTAATAAAAGAATAACGAAGGGATAAGCTAAAGCCTATGTAGGTACGTATATATGTACATTTAAATTACTACAAACGGAAAACAACTACAACTATACTGTCTTTAATTACCTTGAATTTATTCTGCTATGTATGTATTTATTGCGGATGGAGATGTGCATTATTATTGTAGTATATTTGTGAGAGGATTGGGTATCTATATAGCCAAGCATATCTGGGATGGAGCTAGTATTAAAAAGGTAGAGTGTTCATTATTAATAATACTCTCACACTAAAACTAAAAGGGATGATAAATGAGAATGAGTGGAGAGCTCAGACCGAAGCCAATAATATAATCATGTACCTACCTTGAGTATGCCGACTGTGTGACTGCTCTACGTCTTTGGTTCGTAGCCATTTGCTATTGCTATTGCTAGTAATTGGTAATGTAATGGTAATTCGATAAAATTCTATGGAAACGTCGGATGGACCAGAGAACCAGAACCACTAGACCAGAAAACCTCCATGTCAGCATGTGTGTCCAATCGGCGAATCCAAATCCAATAGAAGTTTCTGTCCATGTCAAATAATTCCAAGTTGCCAGCCGAAGCAAACCAGGCAGACCAGAGTAAATTCTGTTAAGAGAATTGAAGGCCTTCACCTTCGATATATCCATTCCAAACTTTCAATTCGAAACAGGCAGAGTATATGCTCTCTTTGATTCAGCTGTTGTGGTGGGAGCCTTACAGTAATTACATCATACAAAATACAATTTGGGCTAGAAAAACAGCTTTGAAAAAAGACAATTTTTTGAAACAGTGCAAAGCTCAATACAATTTTTGTTGAAGTGTTGCGCATGATTTTTGTATGTTTCCAAAAAAATTCGTGTTTATTATTCGACGTCTTACAAAAGTAAACAAGCACAAAAGTAAGGCAGCATTTGAAAAAGGGGTCAAGCATGAAATGGACTTTTTTTAGAAGGGCAAAATACCATATTTACCTTTTTTTAAAAATGCAAAGCACGAAATTGTTATTTGAAAAAAGTGTAAAATATGAAATTAGTGTATTCTAAAACTATAAAACATCATATTATTACCTTTTTAAAAATTGTATGAAATAATTCTTATGCAAGTCTAAAAAAACATTTCTATGCCGTCACAATTGAAAGGCCCTATAATAGAGCTCGACGAGTGACGAGCGACTGTGTACATATGTATACATAACTATTATTTAAGTATGTTTGGTTTGACTTTGACTATTCCCTACGCATATGTACATGTTTAAAATAGAGTAGTGAAATGGTTACGACAGTGTGTTCTTCGTTCCCTGAGCTCAGCCTTCAAGCTTGAGGCTATTTGGGTAAAACATCCATCCAAACCAAATCCAAATCCAACATCAGCTGATATATTGTGAGTCCCCTTTCAATATTATTTATATTTTTGGTTGACAATTGACAATTTCAGAACAATATTACATTCAACTTCGACATCATTTTACGTTTCATATTTCTACCAGCATTTCAATTTCCATTATTCAACTCTACCAGCCCCGTCTACGTACATACTTGTAATTTGCTTTACTTGCAATTTCCAACTTGCTTTTAGCATCTACGCAAAGTCTACCGTCTGCTTTTTTTCATTCGATTCTAATTCACACAATGTTGTGTTGTTCAAACCAATTGCTGTTGCTACTTAATTATTTATTACTTCATTCCAATTCTACTTACTAATCAAGAAATCACAGCACTCCATCATTAACGACTAATTGTTCAAATCAAGATAGTAGTACACACTTGTTTTTGCTGGCGGCTGGTTCACATGCTAAATAAATAAGCTTTTATTTGAATCATAATTAGTTGATTTAGTGTTGTGCAGTGTAACAAAGACGCATTAATAATTTTATTGTGAGAAAAGTTACTTCCGATTACGATTAGTTGTTATTTTTTTTACACCTTGGGAATACTTATGGCTTGAGTAATAAAATTACAGTCAGTGCTAACTGCTGGAGTACAAGGACTATTTGTGGAATTTGTTTTTTTTTCTATTTTTGGCATGTTTTATTATGTTAATCTGGAAATGAGTGGAGCATAAATACAAAAAATACGATTACTATTTAATCATAGAATAGCCTTGAAGTGTATTCAAAGGATCAGAAAAATTACAAGTGACAAACTTAATACTTCAAAAACGTATATAATTCCTACTGACAAAGCTCTAGCTGACAGCTAAAGGCATTTTGAACAGTGCAGTGTGTTCACAGTAAAATTGTAGTTAAAATCGTCGGTCGCTTTTAAATTCTACCTTAAATTTTGTCTATGACTCTGATTTTTGTTTGATTGTGACTTGTGACTTGAACATGATCTGCAGAGCACAGGTCTCGAGTATGGATTATGACATCAAAAATCCATCATTCATTATTATTGAGTAACGATGACTGATGTGATAATTGCAGTTGGACTTTTAGTTTCGAAATTGGCACGGACGGAATTAGTGGAAGATGAAATGAGAGAGGGATCGTGGTTGCATGGATATGACAGAGTTGTTTGCGATTTAATCTCTCCACTGTTTTTATAAGTTGCTGGCTGTCGATGTCGTTTTGTCGTCTATATAATATAATCTTGCTTGTTTAGAATTTAAAAAGTGAGTCACGAGTGAGATTTTATCAGTAGGCATTCAGTGTATGTGTTTTTTGTTGTTGTTTGTTGTGCTGCTGTCAAGTTGAAGTCGACATATTATAGCTGACATTTGCTAATCGCTATCGCGTTCAGCTTATCGAGATCATCTGCCGTCATACTACTCATACTACGGCATATCGAGTAACAGAAACAGAGTGTACCTTCCTTGCGTGTTGTGTATGACCTACAGCCAGCCACTTTCAGCTTTGCTCTGGTGCAACTTAAAGTGTGTAAATGTGTGTTATAGAGTCGACAGTATATTAGCTACCTACCCATACATCATCTCCTTTTGGCTATTTTTGGTTTCGTCAATTCGTCATTCGTGGGATTTTGTATATAAAAAAAAAGTTTATTTTAGCCCAAAGGCTTACGTGTTTGGTGACGGAATTAATCGTTAAATTCGTATCGATTTATTTTTTGACACACTTTCTTATTTCTAATTTTTTTTTCTACCATGTAAATGTAATCTTAAGTTGAAAGTGATGAAGTGAAGATGATGTCCAAATCCAACAGAATAATATCGAAAGACGTGGAATTTTCAACCGGAATTCTCTAGTGTTGAACCAGTCCCTGTACCACGCTTGAACGAAAGTTCAACGGTAAAGATTTTGTAAAAATATTTTTAGCATGTAATTATAAGTAATTCATTCATTCCTCTCTATCTTAAGTACGTCGTTAATTTTTATTTTGTACTACTTTGTGTGTACGTACTAGAAAAGTATATCGCTACTGTAACGGCAAACTGTCCAAAGTCATCTCATTTTTTATGTGCAAAGTGTCCCAAAAGTCCATCCATTATAGCTTTGTATATCTATATAACGTGATTGGACTTGGGCCAGTTTGCATTTAAGAAATGAATGGACTTTTTGTAGCTGCAGTGGAGATTTGCAGTAAATTGTAAATACTTTTAACTTTTATCAAATCTATTACTATGCCCATTACATTGAACGATCTGACGTCCTGTTGCCTCCGCAAACAAGGGTTATATAATACTGCCACTAAAGTCATTACTAACTGAGAAGCTATTTAATTTTTGTTGAGTTGAACTGTCGACGGTCACAGTGGTCGTACGTTGTTCGCAGCAAGAGTGTACAAGCGAGTCGTATTCTTATCGCATCTGCCTTTCTCGTTAAGATTATCCTTCCGATGTGATAAGTTTTTAGAGGATTTGTGAATTGCGAAATCACAGTAAAGAACTGCGGTTGACTGCTTAGCTTTATTACTTGTTAGTTTACTGCTTTAATGTGAGCAATTCATTTGGCTAGTACAACAGAGTAACTATGACTGGGATGTAGAGAAAGAGTGCTCGGCTAGTAAAATAAATTTTGAAACCTTTTAACTTAACTCCTTGTAATCCTCTATTTATGCTTGCCATTGATCTTGATGTGTGTAAAGGCTTAAACTCATTGTAAGTTTTGCACAATAATTTTTGCCCTTTATTTTATTATGTAGGTATGTGTGTATATCAGTAAAGATTACAGTGAAATGAAAACGATATTTTGTTTCTTGACTTTGCTAGTGCAGCTGGCTTGGCTAATTCTTACAATTGAAACTGAAGGACTTGCTCATAATTTAATTGCGCATCAACGTCAGTCTTAACGGCAATATTTACCAGAAATGTGAGCCACATCAATGCAATGAGAGTTGGTCATGATCGTAACTTGTCGTGGAACATTAGACAGTTTTCTTAATCTTAACAGCTTAAGGACGTTTCACGTTCACGAGACACTTTGACAAACTTCCCTCCATGTGTGGTTCCATTACAGAAATAAATATAGAATTCGAAACTTCTAGACTGGTAATGGGTTCTGCGTTTAATTTCATATTTTTATGAAGCCTTCATTTTTGTACAACGTCTCTCTAACTTGCACATTTTATACTTAATGCGCGGCATTCCTAAATTTGATTCGTAATCATTCTAAAAGATTCATTACCCGAAAATTGTATTTAATATCCTACGAATATGTCGAGTAGAACTGTCATGCAAAAATTGCTGGCTAGAAGCGCAAATTCCTTTCAAGTTATTTTTTCAAACAGTACCTTACCTACAGTACACGTAAATACTTTTCAGTTCAAAATACCTACATTATATTGCTTGGCGAAGTCAAATAATGGAATCTTGCACACTTCTCTGTCAAGGGTTTATTATTTATTATTATTATTTATTTTACACCCAGGTAGAAGTTCAGTAATATTTTAAAGCTGCTAGACTTTACTTACGATTAGCAATTTTGTTTTTTGAAGCTCTCAACTCCCGACTTATTTCAGGTGTGTTGTTGTAGTTAGGCTTAGGTTAGTCTACACCTCCTGTATGACCTTCGTTTCAACGCTCTATCTGCTTTGATAGGTATTTTAACTTTCAGACAATATTTAACTATCATTGCTAGACAGGGAGATGCTCCAGAAACAACACAAAATGAAGCAAAGGGCATTTCGCAAATGGCATATTTGCTTATCATCAATGTGTGATAAGGTACTAGACTTTTGTCTGGTAATTTTATTTGGGTATTTTTTACCTTAATACGATATATGAGTACCTATTATCAAATTATGCAATGGATAGTTCGAATAACCTGCATCAACTTAAAAGTTTGTATTAAATAATCCACGCATGTTATCAAGTTACCTACCGAGATAAATTACCATAGGCACAACAAAACAAAAGCAAAAACAACAACGTGATTACTAGTTGGCATTGTGTGAAGATACAAGATGCAATATAATCTGTAGCCAAATATTAAATAGTACAGCACGGTACAAGAGAGGCTGATGAGCCTTTAGTGATAAATGAATAGAATAAATAATAGTAATAATAAATTAGGATGATCGGCATATAATTATGCTCAACTCGTCTTCGTCTTGGCGAGAGAACTAGCGCTATTATGGATCTACCTTCTACTAGTACAGCTAAAAAGGAAAATGACGTAGTGTGTATGTTTACTTTGGTCGTAAGACATTCTTGACAGGAATTTACTGAATGACTCTGGTGAAATTTTTATAGTCTATTTTCTATTAGCTCGCAGAGCCCAAGTCTGCTTAACCAGCACACCACACCCAGGACATTCGTTAAAGTGCATCAGTATCATCATTATATAATAATTATTATGTAACTGCATGTTCGTCCGGGTCCTCCATCACGCAAATCCACATTTACCGCCTAGTCTCTGTCTTTATTGAGCTCTCTAGAGCAGATCAGACCGTGTAGTTGCTTGGAGCTTATGGGAGCACACGCAACTTCCCTCCGTTTTAAGACTTCACGGATCGGAGACCTGAAAGGAAAACAATTGAAAAAGGAGATATGGACGAGATAAGTAGCGATCATTTACTTGAGTTCATGCAATCACCATCACCATCAACATGATACTGTGTAGAGGATGTGTGTATCTTTACTGTCGTCGAGACTAAACCTTGGGTTCAGGTCTGGTTATTCTTGACCATTTGCTGAGGTAATTTCGAGTGTGGGTCTGTAGTTTGTAGTTGGATGGAATTGATGTAGAAATAATCAGGTTGAAGTGGAGCTCTAGCGGATGATCTCATGTAATAAAGCACCTGCTACATGGACACTGGAAATACTGCCACGGAGGCTAACGTCCCAAAGTGGCTTTATTTGTATATGTGATTATCTCTGGTTTGTGGCAGTAAGTAATGAATTTAGCACACATGTTGGAGCATAATATTGGAGTAGGTAAATGACTTGAGTGTCCTGTGCCTACCTGTACACGTCGTTAATGGAGCTCGGGTCGGGTGCGAGGATTTTTTTTCTTCTGTTGTTGAGTGAAACGTAGGGGGAAAAAACTCGGTCGACTTCTCATCGGTGAGCAAAGTAAAGAGTTTGAGTTACGGGAATAATAATAATAATAATAATAATAGTAAGTAATAATGCGGAAGAAGTTAGTCAAGTTGCAAGGAAATAATCCCAGGAATACATAGGGCCAATCTAGAGTGTCTACCCCAGTATGTATTGGTCCGTGTATGTCTATCAGGAGCTGTATGGTCTGGCCAACTACATACAGATGTATACTTGCGGGCTTGTTTATTAGGAACTACCTGGCTAGACCCAAGTATATGGAGTAATGTAACGTAGTTAGTTGAAGAGATGGAGGGAGAGGTTTGCGTTTAATGTGGTTCTCATCGAGACGAAACGATGGACGACAATAAATCTGGGAGCTATGGGATCTATAGAAGATGTATCGCGATGCTACTTGGGCTATGTTGGGCTCCTGACTATAGTATCATCGGTGAGGAAGTATTGTGATGCAAGTCCAATGATCTCTTCATGTCATTTTGACAGAAGCCCACCAGTGTATAACGGTCTTTACAACAGGCGCAAATCTACTTTTATACATCTTTCATAAATGCAGTTAGCAGTTTTACTATTTTTTAAAGCGTGGAAATAGCTGTTTTGGTATTTTTTAAAGCGTGTAAATAGCAGTTTTGGTATTTTTTAAAGCGTGTAAATAGCAGTTTTTTCTATTTTTAAAACGTGTAAATAGCAGTTTTACTATTTTTAAAACGTGTAAATAGCAGTATTGCTGTTTTGGAAAAAGTGCAAACAGCGGTTTTACTTCTGTTGTGAAACATTTATTTACCAGTTTCACTATTTAAAAAAATGATTAGTGTGGTACCTATCAACACCTTTATAAGCGCTTAAGTAAAACATTGATAGTTGGGCCCCCCGTCAAAATGACATTGAGACTGGCGTCAGAAGGCTTTGACTGAACTTACGTCACAATGCTTCTTCGCCAACGGTATGTCGGTACATGTAGAGACTGGTCCTGGTGCTGGTACAAGTAACCGTGAGTCGTTATTTTATGGCAGGCCACCTTCACCACAATAATACTTTAACCAACGTCATAAATTTCTGCTGTACGGATTCACAGATGAAAGTGTCTCACATTAAAGTTCTTCATTGGCAACATTATTGTCCACTGGTCGGGTGTAGTTCTGGGCCGATCGCAGCCTCTGCTTCCAACTCAACTACCTCGTCGCACTCTAAACTCGTTCTACTCAATTCAGTGGACTTGTAAGTGCACTTTCCCATTCTTCCTGTCTTCCAGTTACACATAATACCCATTCCTCCATTCCCGTCCTCCACAGCCCAGCACTATCAAGCGACTCACTTTCCTCGAACAGGGCCACGCGAAATGTGACTGGAGTGTGGGTCTCCAGCCGAACCTACTCACATAACTCCCGTCCAATATTTCTAATCAGTAACTTTCCTCCACATCCTGGACCAGAGTCATTTACATATTTGACGCAGTAGTTGCACTGCCTCAAATTATTCATGAATTTCGTCATATATTTTTCCATCGATTTTTTATGCCCCTCATTATGCAATGTGTGCCATGTAGGTATACATATTAATAATATTATTATTTAATATCATTTGTGCAAGCAGGAATGTGTAACCAACTACATATCGCAGCTGAAGATGCAAACTGACCCGTATCCATAGTCTCAAAAAGATCTAATATTTCACCATTGTGTGTTACTTCACTGGGGGCGCTATTCAAATATTTTGAAAAAGTGTAAATTGAGATTTGCTTGTTTTCAGAAGTGTCAATGTCGAGGTTTCGCATGTTTCAAAAGGTGTAAATGAAGGTTTTTCGTGTCGTCAAACAGTGCAGGAATAGTATTTACAGAATACTAAAAAGTTTTATTGAAGCCAAAGCCAACTGCAAAGAAAAATGGGAAAATATTGTGCCCTATTGAGACTACGCGTCACTTTGCATCTTAAGCAGCGATACATAGAGAGTGTTACCTACACTTACGATTAGTAGTACTTTTTATTTTGAATGCGATTGCGACTAGTACATCTGCAAGTATAGCAAACTTTTGAATATTATTAATGGCTTGCAATATCAGAACTGCAAAGGCATCCATTTCACAAGAAATGTTGGATTGGCCTTTTGTATGGCGAGGAAAGTACCTACAGTTAGGTATGTCATTTATGGACACGTTATTATGAGCTGACCGACTGGACTTGTACGATGTTGTAAATTCCAGTGGTAAATAAAATTCAAATGCTATTCCGCCTATTTCTATAATTAGCACTGTCACTAATCTTTACAGAAACACCATGCTAACGATAGCCCGAGCCCAGGCAAGGCAGTGCAACTTGCATTTTTGCTCCTATTTGCTAAATGTGCCCTATGACGTCCTCTTAGAAATACGTAAAAGAGAGAGAGAGTGTGTGTGTGTATCGATTCTGTATTTATTTAGACATAGTGCACGGGCACAGTCAGTAAGTGTCAAAGGGTACATAACTAGCATGATTTGAATTAAAGTTACAGGGTTTAAAGTAAATTATAAATAAAATAGATTGCTACAGAATCTTAGGTATGTGACGACTTAAAGATCTAACAATATTTTACTTTTCCTCGAATGCTTACGCTAGTTATCACGAGCGTGTAGATTGAAAGTGCTGATGCAGATTATGCTACTCCGATAATTTCTATGTACGATTCAACTCTGACATGACTCCTAATTATCAAGACAAGACGTACGTAAATAATCTAATGACTTCTCATAATGATAAGATGTCAACACAAAATACCCAAAGTTGACACTATAATTGAGGTTAAGGCTGGTCTAGACCTTGGCTTAGTTTTTGCTTTTACGCCAAGCTTTCATTCTGTAGGTACGCTTAGTACAGAACTCCATGCCATTCCACAGGTTACGAAGGGACGGACAGGGCAGGGATAAAAAATGTCCAGAGTCATGAATACTTTTTCTCCTTGGCGTCATCATCATCATCATCATCACCATCATCTGCACCATCAGAAGCACCAGCACCCGCCTCATGATCGTCGTCAGCTGGAGGAAATTTATATAAACAGTGTATTACAAGTAGGGCCTATTCATTGGACATTTGTAGCCTCCAGGAATATAATGGTTATTACTGACATAGGCGGTCTATAGAAAATGTAGGTACACAGGGGCTTTCCCATTATGACCTAGCGATTGAAACGTCTTTTATTTTAAATGCGTAAGTAGAATCTTTTCCCCGCTTTAAAGGATAAAAAATCAATGCTCGCGCTTTTGAAAAACGCTAATTTACTGTTTTACGCCTTTTTAAAATATTGAAATTACATTACCTCCGCTTTTTAAAAGAGCATATTTACTGTTTAACGCCTTGTCAAAGCGTAAAAATCATTATTTGTACTTTTAAAAAACGCTAACTTACCGTTTGGCGCATTTTTAAAACGCTGGCTTTGCAGCATTTTCACTTTTAAGAAGCACGTACTTATTGTGTAATGCCTTTTCAAAAGGTAAAAATCACTATTTATGCTTTTGAAAAAGGATAATTTACCCTTTTACCCCTTGTCAAAGTGCTCAATTCCTGATTTGACTTCTTTTAAAACAACATTTCAAGCCCAAATTGCGAGTTGTATGACGTCATCTTTGCAAGAATCCTAATTTGCGTTTTGACAAGGGAACACGGGGCTAGTAGGGAACTTTCCGAATCTGACGTCACACTATTTAAATTGGTATAAAGCTTTGAAAAGAAAACAAAAATGAAAAATGTGTTTTGAAAGCACATGAAAAGATTAAATGGACGTTTTCATAAATTACTAAACTTGAAATCACACTTTCAAGAAAGCGGAGAATGGGATATTTCCCCATTTCTAAAAAACAAAAAGCCATTTCTATTATTAGTACAATCGGCACGTCATAACTGAAAACCCCCACTGAGCAGAGTTACCCGCGTAAGTACCACCCTACACCTACGTGAAGGTTGAAGTACATATAATCTACGTGGAGTAATCTGGATACTTGTGGTAGGGATTTATGAGTGTGGGCTTGTGCGGGTAAATACTGTCAACTATGACCGATCAGGAGGGAGCACTAGTTGCCGTCAGTTGTCGTTAGTGGAGAAAGGCGAAGGGAAGGGAGAACAAGTTGCTGCCACATTCATTAATTTCAAGTCTCTCTCGCTCTCTCTCGTTTCAGACTCGTTCTGATGGCTTTTATGCCTTTATATGTGTAGGGCTACTAGACTCTAATGAGGCTTTTCCTCTGTAACCACTTCAGGACTGACGTTGACAGGAGCATTCAATAAGGGAACATGTTCTCTTCTTATTTCCTTGACAGACGGCACAAACCAATGATAAAATGTTTGTGTAATAAAGTAAATTCATTGGGAAATATATGCTCAGTAGCCCTACAAAGCAAATGACGGCAGCCGTCCTTCTTCTCTCTTTCTCTTTCTCTTTTTTTTTCCGCCGTCCACAGTACAACTCCAGGAACTCTCGTAAGAACACAAGTAGCTTCTATCTACAACTTTGAGAGCGGGAAGGAAGCTCTAAATCCCCGACATTATTGCTTTTCCTTCGCTCCATTTATTGATCTCAAAAGCTCATCTCACAAGTGTTGGGTCAGTCAAAGTGCATTCTGGATTCATAGCCGACTCCGTATTGAGGACGCTCAGTATGTCCACTGTGATAGCGGAATACAAAATAAAATCTTCAATCAGTCATCAATATCAACTACAACTCCAAGACATTTCATATTATATTATCGGAACAGATACAAATTCCCAAAAATTAAATGCCGACCCAGCACTACTTTCTCAGCGGATCTCAAGTGTCAACGCTCAGTTAAATTTCCAAGGATTTGGTTTCAAGTCTAACAGTAAGGTGATTGCACAATGAATAGAATTCTTGTACAACTTATTACACCACTGAGCACACACCGTGCATAAGTCACTTCATTTTATTTCTTTATTTACTGTTGTTGGAAAGTGACATTAATTTCTATTTCTGTGCAAAGGACTTACCGACCCACGGTAGATTCAAAGAACGTGAAGGCAACGGCGTTTTGATTCGAATTCCCAATTCCATGCTTGTAAGGCCTACTATAGTACTGCACATATGTACTACTAAATAAGGCAACATGCAAAAATGGAATAAATGGGAGTGCGGGTAATAGTAGCCGGGATGTGTGCATAGCTATGATGGTTTATGGTGGATATTTTTCTTTTTTCGTGACAAGGAGCGTAAACATATTTTTAGCTTTCGTAGATCGATATCGCTCTGCGGGCAGGGGGCACATCGTCCCTTATTTTATGTATGAGGCCAGGCGAGTTATTGTTGGTTGAAAGTTGAATTGCATTGCATTTTGCATTGGTAATCATTTTTTTTTCATAGCCATCTGTCCAACTCATGTACAGTCACAGTACAGTCCTATATCTCTCACGTCATCCCATAGCATCGTGTTCTTTTATGTAGGCTAGGTTACTAATAGAAAACAAGGATAATTTTAGCCATATCGGGGGATAGTACAGATATGTATGTATAATGATGCTTCAATTATCCCAAGAAATATGTTTTTCTTCATATTTGCCTGCCCTGTCTTTATTTCTCGGTTCAGGGAGTGAAAAAGCGGGGAAGAATTAAAAAAAAATAGAACGTCCTGTCCTACATGAGTCGGTCTTCTTGGGTAGGTTGAGTAGGCCATCCGGCACACCTGGAATAGAACTTGTCAATACGTGTCTTTAGAGCTCCCAATTAATGTTTCGTGACTTACTGGGACAAAGTTTATTGTGTACATTACTACATACGTAAGCCTATTATTATAAATTGCTTTTACTCAAAACATGATGGGTTGAATCACCTCCATTTCCATTCTCTTCCGTGTTGATTTGCTCGTTTTCTGGCGTGGAAACTTAATGTTTGCTCTGCCTAGGTCTTCTTGTCTTGTCAGTCTCTATATATCTTTTACCAACATGGCCCGTTCCTCTAGACTCGTGTTTTCTTTAGTCTGTAATTATAGCTTTTTAACTTTTACAAAGTTTACCCAGACTCGACTCATAGCCTTATTAATGTGGGGAGAAATTCGGCATGCTCAGTTTATGTATGTGGATGGTATTATGTTCGAATGTAACATAATATTAAATATGGAATTTTGATTTTTTTTAAAAATGGCATGCTTGTACATATATGCATATGCTTCCTTCCTACTGCAAGTTCCTTCCTTCTCATTCAGAGTCTTATCATCGAATCGCATCGCATCGCATCGTCCTGACTGACTATGGCTCTGTGGAACTTAAGTTTTGTGAATTCTTCTTGGAATTTTTTTCTAAGAAGTACTTATGTATGTAATGTATGTAGCTACCCCCATACTCACATATTTTATGATGGAATGCACATTGCGTTGGAGGAAGTAAAAATGATACGAATTTTTCTCACATTAGTTTTGTAAGAAGAAACGACAAACGACGAACGATTCAATCAGCTCCAGACCCAGTGCAGATACTGAAAGTTGACCTTTTTCTTTTCCCTTGGATAGATTGATAAAGGAATTTAAATCGAATTTGACAGACAGACAGACGGACGGACGGGCAGACAAACTATGTCTGTACATATCAAGGAAAGAAATCTAAATTTATGACTCTCAAAAAATTATTAAATTGGGATTTTCTGCATTTTCCCTACGAACATGTGTATGTATGTACCTACATTAAATAGCGTTGGTAAAGAAGCACTGTGGGATACGTCCAGTTCCCGCTTAAAAGGATTGTGAAGTACCACTTCAAACAATCAACTTTATTACTTGTTGAAACAAAGTGCAAATACATAGGGAGTAGTTTTAGAATTTTTGAAAAGTGCTAAATAACAGTATTACACGTGCTTGAAAAAGTGTGAATATCAGGTTTACTATTCTTGGAGAGTGTAAATACCAGTTTTACTACTTTTGAAAAAGGGCAACTATCAGTTTTACTACTTTTGAAAAAGGGCAGCTATCAGTTTTACCATTTTTGGAAAGCATAAATTCGAGTTTTACAACTTTTTAAAAGCGCAAATGCGAGTTCTACAACTTTTGAAAAAGCGTAAATGCGCGTTTTACAACTTTTGAAAAAGCGTAAATGGGAGTGTTACAACTTTTGAAAAAGTGTTACAGTGGCATTTAAGCTTTCCGTAAACACTGTATAGGTTTCGAGTTTATTATTGGGTCTTACGCCAAAATGCCGAAAGGGGACACTAGATTATCACCAGAATGCTTTTAAGCTGAAACTGGACTTAAACCCCACAATGCTTCTTCACCCACGCTACGTTCATCTTCATTAATATGAGCCCACGTCCCTATACCTAGTATCTCTTATTCTGGGCCGATAGAAAATGTAACGAAAAATGTATGAGTTATGTAAGATCCTGTTCTCGTTAGCATCAGTGTTGTTACTTGGGCTTGTGCATGGTGTAAATACTTAAATACTTGTAGAGAGAGAGTGATTGGTTGGTTCGTTGCTTGAATGAAATAAAAATATGAATATTCCTCTATGTGACTTTGCTACTACCTCCTCTTTTTATGAATGTCTTTATGACTGGTGAAGGTAGGCACTTGCAGTCAGTCCAGAGTAGTTTTTGTGTGGAGCTTGTGTGCTTGTGCATGGATTTGATTCAAATTTGAGAGGATCGAATAGAGATATCAAATTTCTATGTTGGTGTTAGTATATTTTATCATTCCCAATAGGAAGAGGCATATCGTGTATCCCTTGGCCTATTGACGTTACTCTGATATGTTATGATACATTCACGCTGGAAGTACCATAAAAAAATACTGCCTGCCTATGAGTATACGTATACAAGAGAGGACGGGAGATAAAAATATTTATATTGGTTCTGGAATTGAATTGGTAGTTGGAAATTTTTATTGGTTTGGATATTTATTTGTTGGGATGGATGATGACTATGAGGCAATTGCTTCCACTACGAGCTGTAATAAGGATAGAAAAAAGGGACGTATGTATGTAGGTACATACATAATAAGTGTATGTGTATATTACATATGTACATACAGAGTTATTGTGGAGGGAAGGGAGTATGTACATACATAGGTGCGTCCATGCATATGAGTTGTTGAGGACGCGATGGAACGTGACGACTCCTGTTGACATTGCAAAGTTTATTTCTTTTAAAATTATGACTTGAGCCTCAGCCACCTTTTAAAAACTATGTTCATAAATTATTTATGACAAACTCTAATTTCTTTTGCGAATGATGAATTCTTTCCACATGAAGGTGCATGCCCATGTATTTTTTACACAGTTAACGTTTGCACATATACTAATACAAATATTCCTTCAAGCCGGCATATCATGGGTGAAAGCGCATTGTGTTCCCTAAATTCCCCTCATTTTGACTTTACTTACCCCCATGGGTTTATCAAACGCTTAAATACCATTTTACGCACTTTTTAAAAAGTACCTACAAATTGGAGCTTTACCATTTTGTAAATAGTGTGTAACTAGTAACTAGCCGTTGAATTATTTTTAAAAAGTGAAGCTGCCAGTTTTACCAGTTTACAAAAATGTAAATAGAAATTTTTCCTGTTTTTGAAAAGTGTTACGCATTTATTGTAAAAATTGCTAAAATGGTGCTTACACTTTTAGTTGTGGCAACTTACCCCTTGTCCCAATGCCTCTTCACGGATGCTATTTAAATTAACTGGTATATAATGATCAGTATTGGTCGATTTTGTTGACAAGACTGGGCTTGTTCATGTTCTGGTCGTGAGTGTAGTACTGAAGGTATTCCTTATGAAGTCTCAAAACTTGAAATGCCCTGATACATTCGTTTTCATTTTTGTTTTCGTAGTCGCACGACTGCTCTACTCTTCGTATTAGCTGGTGGCTGCTAGCAGGGGAGAAAATATGCATAAATGTTTAGATATTGTCTGACATGGTTTGGGAGTGAGTGTTTAAAAAAAAGTCTCTTGACTGCATAAATCACTGGCTAAAAGGAAATCAGTTATTTTCCATAGGTTAGTTTTTATCTCCCCTTCTATGTCTCCTGATTACAAGGAACGGTGTGGCGTGGCGTACGAGTGGATACTGATAGGCATTGCACTGCGCTTTCCTCTCTCTCTCTCTCTCTCTCATGTGGGATACTTGAAGAATTTCTTATGGGATTTTATTTTTTATTTTGTCCGACTGGCGACGACGGGGCTTGACTGCTTGACTTTGACTCTACGACTGATCATTTCTGCCTACCTTAGGTACATACTGTGGAGTACAAGCATGAAGGCGAGGGAAGGATGGTAACTTCCCATCACACAAGTCGTAGCAGTCACTCCGATGCTAGAGATTTCCTTAACTTGACAAGTTGGCTATGATCGCTGTAATCTTAGGTCCTTACTTAATAATACTCATGTGCACATGTCAGTGTGTTGGATTTATACAGAGATACATAGATGGGCATGGTACATGTGCAGGTGCATAGTAGTGTAGTTGAGACAGAATGAGCAGAACAAGTTTCCCTACACCCAACTTACTAGGGACTTGTCTTGCCTAATTAAATCTAGAATATTTTCTTATTTATTTTTAAACCTCTTGTCAAGATTCTGATTATACTGACAACTTTAACTCCACTCACGTGCTGTGTCCAAGAAATAAAATTTCTATTTTTAACCCTTTTTCCTTGTAAGTCTAGAATTCTTGAATCTTGAGAACTTTCAGCCTCTTGTCATACTATACACATGTGTGTACATACGTACGATACTTGTGAACAAAGGAGCACTCCCAAACTTTTACATTTATAAAATATAAAGTTTTCGAGTGAAAGCGTGCACAGTGGCATTGTACACACTTTTTAATGAATAATGGAGTGTACTGTATTCATGGGACTGACAATTTATATTCTATTTCTATTCTAAATTCCACGAAATCCTGGTCCAGAATTTTTTATCGTGGGTGCCCATCACTTAATTAGCAAAAACCGAAATGCTTTCGTGATGAAAGGAGTAACGGTTTCCTAGTAGAGGCAAGTAGTATGATGACAGTCGTACAGTTTCAGTCGTACTGGCCGGATGTTAAAATTAGTAATTACATTTATTCCCAGTAAAATTGTGAAGCTAGAAATACAAATAGAAGTGGGTAATATATTAGTTTAGTTAGAACTACTGCTGGATGGAAGGTCAAATGCACTTGTAATTTGTTTCTGATGTGATCTACTGATATGGTAGGGTGACACTGCCGGTGCTCTTTATACATATGTGTTTGTTCGGTCATGTCTTTTGCGTGCTTTCATTTCCATTTCGATTCAGTTTAATCTTATATGTCATCTATTGTATAAGTATGGTATTACATACCTCGGGCGAAGGAGCATTGTGGTGTAAATCCAGTGCCTGTTTAAAAACATTCCCACGCGAACCTAGTGTCCAATTAATACCATTTTGATATAGTAGGTAAGTCCCAACAATCAACTTTTTGCCTGTGCTGCTTTGTAAAAAATTTTAAATCCTTTCAGAATTTTTTCAGAATAGTAAAACTGGTAATTGCACTTTTTCAGAAATAGTAAAATTGCTATTTACACTTTTTTAATTAAATAAGTACATACTGTTTTTAAAAAATAATAGGTTACGTTTATTGTTGGGACTTATAGCTTACGTGAGAATGCTTTTAAGCAGTGACTATCCTTAAAGCTCCTTCACCCACGATATTTGTACTGGCGTGTGTGTTTGTGTGTGTCTGTTTATTGACCGTGTGTCATGTGCTTGACTCTAACTATTGATTTCATAACTTGGAAAGTGTTCCTTTTGTCTTTTGCCAGTGTGAATGAGGGGAACGTGACGGCTGTGTTTGATTGAAAAATGAAAACATGACAAATACAGTCTCGTGTTTTCGGATAGCATGAGGGATGAAGGAAGACGGCAATGGAGAATTTGTCTTGAAGCAACGTCGTTCGTTCTTGGTTTCGCAGTGGAGTTGCACAATCCACGAGAAACACACAATTAAAGTTAACATGCAACGTAGTGAGCATGAAAGCAAAAGCAAAATTACCTTTGTGTGTATACACTTCTTATTGTTAGTGGTCCTCTTAGCTACATACGTGCATCAGGATCTACTCACATATGTATACAGACATCCTTAATTTTCTATTCTTTCTTACTGATATGAGCAGTGCAGTTCTACTGCCCTATCTGATCCTTACACGAACTACGACTGCCTACTGATTGTGAGTCAAAACAAGCAATTCACAGAAATCGTAGGACGAAAGAGATACAAGTTTATTAGCATTTATTTGGGACTCGTATTTTATAAATTAGCACAAAGACTATACATACAGTCTGTGTGTATACGTACGAGTTCAAAGATACCTATATCGTGTGTGTGGTGCAAAGGCTGCTGTGTTTTTTTTTGTTTTTAAAAAGTAATGATATTCCCATATGTTTATGCACAAATTCCTAAGTACGTATGTATATCGTCGGTGAAGAAGCATTGCGGCATAAGTCGTTCAGCCTCCGCTTAAAAGCATTATCACGTAAGTCCCCTTATCATTTTGACAGCTAAATCCCTGTAATAATTTTTTTTGCATTCGATGATTACTCGCAAATACCACTTTAAATTTTTTTAAAAGTACTTAGCATACCTGCCATTTCTTATTTTTAAAATTAGCAAAATGGCCAATTACCCTTTTCCGAAATGCCCAGTAAACTTGCTATTTACACTTTTGAAAAATAGCAAAACTGATGTTTGACATTTCTAAAATAATCAAATTTCCATGCACAATGTATAAAAGTTGTATTTACACCATTTATAAAAGGACGAGTATAAAGTTGGTTACCTGGACTTCCGCTGAACTGTATTGAGAATGCTCCTAAGCGGGGACTAGACTTTGCCCACAGTCCCTCTTCACCGATGCTATGTCCAATAATGTAGACTACCCAAGTTTGTGGGCACTGATAGCTCGGCATGCGAGTGCAGCATTAATGATATTTATGTGTGTCATGGTTGAAGGTGAAAAAGAAGAGGGTATCTGTATTGGAAAGAAATTCGTGGCGTATCGTAATGCAACCAATGGAATTCTTTGTTTTGCTCTCTGAATTCCTCAAAACGGTTTTTATCTCAACTAGGACTGACAGTATGATTGAATTGAATGGGAAAGAGTAGGTGGGGAAGGAATGGGAGCCGAGGCAATGCCATGGGATATTGCCATTTACATTTACAAAAATATTTTTGCCAAGTAAATATAGAAAGGCCCTCCGTGCACACTAACTAGTAGGCACTAGGTACATACTCGCATATTGGAAGGTAGATTCCGTGTCATACAATCCCGTCCTATGCCCCCAGTGCCAGTCGCCTCTGCAACTGCCAGCAGAAGTGTCGTATAGCTTTCAAGTATTGCATAATATGATCACGTCGCTGTTGGTGGAAATGACTGCCTGCATAGTTGATGCACGTGCAATGTGCGTAGAATTTTTTCGAGTACAGATACAGCGAGAGTGGGGCCTACAAAAATGTGTCTTATTACATGTAACTATACCTACCTATGTAGGTCCTTTGCACTACTGGTGTGTTACATATAACTTTGTACACTCATCCATTGGGGGCAAAGACAGCTCTATAAAGAGTGAATTTGAGAAAGATACCCAAGTCTCACTCACGACTACCACGCATTTTTGGCGTACTTATGAGCTTGATGAGATTCCTCGATGATGCATAGATATGTTTTGTGAGTGTGTGTGAGTGTGCAATGTTTGGCAGGGGAATCTCTAGTGGAAAGAGTTTACAGGTATATGGGAGCAATGATACGAGTTGATGATATGTTGAATTGAAATCCGTATAAATGAATGCTAAAGGGAGCTACAGGCTACGGATACATAAGGCACACAAAGATAGAAGAGTTGAAGTTGGAATTGGAAGTAAATGTAATGGTAATGGGGTCCCCGTTGCATCCACTCACTGCAATGTACTCGTCCTATGTACTTGGGACCTTGCAAATATGACTAGATAGAAATGGCCTTTTTGAAAATGTAAAAATTACCTTTTTTGTACCTCTCTTACGATTAGAAGTGTTAATATCATGTTTTTCCCCTTTTTTAAAGTTTGTATTATGTGTTGTAGTTTGTAGTGTTTTTAAAACCTTTAATATCGTATTTTACACCTTTCCAAAATCCTATTATCAACTTTTTGTCCTTTTTGAAAGCTATAACTATACTGAGTATACTGAGTCCATTGGGCTATCCTCATTGGAGGACAGTGTTGACCTTGTTTTGTTAATAAAGAACCCATGGCCATGTTTTGCACCATTTCAAAAAATGTTATTTTCGCGTTTTTTGTCTTTTTTGAACAAGTATAATTTGATGTTTTACACCTTTTAGAAATGATTTTATGATTTTTGCCATTTAATAAAAAGTAAACAATGATTTTTTTACACCTTTTCTACAAACTAGGATCACGTTTTGTATTTTTAAAGAAAAGTGTAATATCAACTTTTACAGCTTTTCCAAGTGCCGCTTTATCAATTAGTTTTTTGGCCATAGAAAGCCTCACCCCCTCCCCTCAGTTGTACGGTATCACATGTGCAAGGTCCCTAAAGTGTACTGCACTGAGCGTTGAAGTTGGAGTGCGAGTAACAAGTACTATGATGCTCGCTCGTACATCCCCAGCACAGAGCAGAGTGAAGTTGAGGCCAAAGTATATCTGTAAAATCTGATTTGCGGTCGGGTTGGGTGTGAGAATGTAAGTTTGTGAGGGTGATTTGTAACTCAGTGAGTCAGTTTGTGTAGTTCTCATTCTTGCCTTGAACAGAGCAGAGCAGAGCAACAGAGAAGAGAGAGACAGAAAGACAGAGAGAGAGAGAGAGAGGCACAACTTTTATCAGCATTTCATTTACTCTCCGAAGCCATAATTACGAACTGAATTAATTCGACATTGTTACATTGTTTATCCGTCCGTCGTTGGTCGTGTGGTGGAGCAATCCTTGTTGTTCCTCGTTGTCGTTATATAATTACTACAGGAGATATAATTACAGACATATACGGAGTTCTGAGTGCTCTATCAGAGCTCATCTACACTCTTGATAATCGCATATGTACATGGTTTGGGGTCGCTGGGGAAGAAGGCTCCAAACTTGAGTTGTTCACTTCCAATAACTTTCTGCTCTCTTTCCGTCCAATATGCGGCGACAGCCCACGTAAAGGTATTCCCTCAGATTATAATTTCACGTGTGTACATGTCCCTCTACGGCCCTATCCCGACACACACACATACACAATCTCAAGTGAGAAGAGACTTGTAACTCGTAGGAGAGACAGATTGGTCCGTCCGTCGGTCCGTCCGTCCGTCCGTTCGTCCATCCATCCGTTCGTGGGTCGGTGGGTCGGTCGGTTTGTTGCTGGTTGGACTTGGACGATGAGTGAGTTGAGTGTGTTGTTCAGTTTGAGTGTTGTATAAGCTGAGTTGTTCATTTAAATTCAGTTGGATTAAAAACTTTTCAGCTACTGACTCTCTCTCCAACTATTCAGTGGAGTTTCCTCTTTCCTCAATGTACTTGGCCTGGGTGGCTAATGGAAACTTTGTAGCACAGCAAGGAGAGGTTTGGATTCTCAGGAAAAGTGTACAAGAGCCACACGCAGTGTGAAGTAAAACTTTTTAAAGAGCTTTACAGAAACAACATTGATGAGTTTTAGGGGGCTGTATACCCTCCTCGAGTAATCTGTATAGCACCACATATATATTTGTCTATATAGCCCTGCCTATAGAGCCAAGGCAAGGAAAACAGGCGTAAGCTGATGAAGGTGAATTTATCAAGAGATTTTCTTTAGATTATTCTAAATTGACTCAATTTACTTTTGTGCGGTTTCTTCGTCGTGCCTTCCCCTTGCCGTCCGGTCCATCTGACCTAACAATATTAATTGCGTATACGTGGTAAACTTCCTATAGATTGCTACCTGGCTATATAGCCGCCTATATACGTATCATTAGTGTCGTGCAAACTTTTCAAGAGTGAAGGTTTAAAAAATAAGGAATAACGAAATTTTCTACTTGGGTCTGAGAGGAGGTCTAGTTTGTATAGAGACGCATTAGCGCGTGAGTGTCTTTTGTTTTTATTTTTACGTGTATTTATAAATTGTTTGGTGTGGGAAGTGATTGTAAGTGTCTGTCGCCCTCAAGTAACAATAAGGAACTACACACATATGCACGCACAGCTCCCCAAAGCATAGTCAGGAGTCAAAAAGAGAGGGAAACCCATCAACAGTTGTTGCTCTGAAGCGTCTCTCATTTATACGCGGAGATGCACACGAGGCTGTCATAATAACAATACTGAAGGGGATGGATTGGAGCCACAGCCGCAGACAGAGACGAACATAGTCATCTTCCTTTGATGAGACAAAGCTTTTTATTTTTTGAGGAAAAATCTACGATAAAACCACGGGACATGAGAAAGGACATAATGCTTGAGCTACTACTGCCGCCCTACCCACAGCTTTTATGCCCCCTTGGATTTACAGTGTACATGTAGAGAGAGAGAGAGAGAGAGAGAGAGAGAGAGTCTAATACAAAAAATAAAAATAATATAATAATTCTTTCGCGTTGGAACATTTCTCACGGGACGGTGGAAAGGGCAAGAAGATAGTACACGTCTCTATCTTTCATTCGATCAAATATCCGCCAATAACTCTCCTCGAGCCTGTCTCGTACAGCTCAAGAACATGTAATCATCATCACCATCAAAATAATAATCATCCCTGTGTATCTCAAGTGTGTAGTTTGAGACTGGATCTGGAATTCAAATTTATTTTTATATCCGAGAGAGCTATATATAATTGCTATCAGAGTCTATACTGCGGCGGATGGTTGTGGGTGGAGGTTGGAAGTGTTTGTCACGTAGATACATGGGAAGTAAAATAAAAAATAAAATATAAAAATAAGGTTAAGGATAGAGAAGGACAGAGGACGGTGAAAAGTGTGTGGAGAAAATGTTAACTTATCTTGTCATCCTCATTTTCCCAGTAATTGTGTCTCATTCAATTTACAGATAGAACTACGGCGCTATAAAAGTGTTGACTTGAGAATTTATACACTGGCTACACACTGTACACACTTACTACCTCAAGCACCTATATATAGCACCTATCGTACATACTACTTGCAAATTCGTGGGTGGCTGAGAGAACCAAAAAAAAAATAAAGCCCTGCGTCTTTACTCTCTTTACATACACTAACGGCTGTGTCTTCTAATTTCGAATTCCCATTGAATATATATTTATACGTCTACAATACTAGAAAATAATTCGTGAGAAATTCCAGTCAACCATGCCATTTAGTCCACTACAACTAAAACCATATTCATTATTACCTCAACGACAAATCTCAATAAGCTCGCTACTACAGGGACCGGCGGGAACTCTGCTGGCAGAGGGAAATCGCAACTATTTATTACCTGTCGTACCATCATTCTCCAGTCAACTGTACAGTCGGCAAACAAGCAAAGAAATCTCTAAACAAAAATAGACCTTAATTAAATTTAAAACAAAAACAATATTAAAAAAAACGAATTTGAGGCAAAGAAAACACTGTAAACCACTCCAGCATTAATATGGATCAAGCCTGCTGTGATGTACGTAATTTAATTTATTTGTCATTTTACATTACATAGCTGCGTAGCACACCGGAAGGGCAGTTACTTTTACTCTTTTTTATTTTATTTTGTATTCCTTACAGCTTATGGGTAGGTCATCATTTTTAAGTTTCTAGTTCCAATCTTTTATGAAGCTACGAGATGGAATGATTTCTATTGTTTAGGGCCCAACAATCTTAAATATACGAGCGTAGGGAATATGCATACCTAGGTAGTACAGTGATACAAAGTAATTTTGATAAATGGCGAGGAAACTTTTGTTATTTCTGCTGAAGCGTGTTTATCAGTAATGAAACAAGTGATTGCACAAGACCCTTGAAATGTGTGTGAATTCCAGAGTCATAAACGTACATACGGATTTATGTATTGTAGAAAAAGTCAGATTAACAAATCTTGTTCAACTTTGATGTAAGAATGACTTTTTTTATCATGTTTTTATTGACTCTGCACGTGCAAACTGAGGAGGTATCTCTCTCTATATCAGTATGCGTGTAGTTAATTACCTATATTGGTAATGTATACTGGATACGGCAGAACACCTTAAATCTGTACGTAAATAACGGTTGACTGTCTGACTGTGTGGAAAAAAAGGGGAAATTCCTTGGTTATTTTCTCTGGAAATGTTAACTAAAAATTATGATTATTGTTTTTTTGTGTGTACATATACTAATAATATGGCTCTACAGGGATTTAGCCGAGTCGAGCCGAGTCGAGTGTTGCTCCACTGCGTTGCATTTTGATAGGCGTATCTATGTAGGTACCTATATTTGATTTTGATTTTAGTTGTTGTGCTGCCTGATCAGTTTTATTATTAGCAATAATATTCCCCTTTATTCTTTTATGAAAGCTACAGAGTCGTGAGACTGAGGGAGACGGAAAATAAATCTTAAGCTGTCTCAAGGAACGCTTATTATGTGCAGTCGAGTCTCTTGATCAGTGACAGTGTCGTCGAGATAGTTGTTAGTAGGCATCTATTTATGTTTAGACAGATAAATGATACGATTGTCGACTGTCGCCTGTCGAAATTTTGGACGCTAATCAGAATGTATTTCAAGCTATAAATAATTCCTTACACTTACGATTAGTAGTGGTGGTGATGGTGTGAGAGTCCAATAGCTTCATTTTTACAATTCCAACACAGTTTTTTTTTCACAGTCTTTCCGTTAATTTCCCTTCCTTCCAGTCACTGTTGACATCGTCTCGTGGAGACGTCCTTGGGAGGTGACGTGACGTGTCGTTGTCACAATTGTCAGGTCACAAACTCATATTTTCCATGGTCGTGTTCGTACTGACTGGGGAAGTTCAAATTAAAAAAATTCTGATAAATGGTTCTCAAGTAATTAAATATACACGAGTCTTTCCTGGTCGCCTTGGTTCTCATGTTGTCAAATGAGATTTCTAAAATTAAATGTACAGTATTGAGGCTGCTCATATACGATGCAGCCGCAGTTGTATTTCCACGCTTAGACCCGTAGATCCTTTGCCGGGTTATATAGTGAGTGTTATATACCTTCAGATACTGATAGTTAGAAGTTACTGCTAGGCAACTGCGTTCCTACGCAAGATATACTTGGACTAATGTAGAGGATATATTCGAACAGCTCCACGAACGATAGCTACACAAATTCCAAACCTTTGCAACTGAAATGAAAGTGAAAATGTGTATTAGTCAAAAGTTTTCCATTAGTCGATTTTGCAAGCTTTACTATAAGGAATTGAACAAGTTTGTTAACATTATTGTGAGAGAGGTTTATTCTGTATTTGCACATAGTCCAGTTGAAAGCAGATTCAGCAAATACAAATATAGCTATTCGCGGATAACATGGAATACAAATGCATTGTTTAAGAAGCAAACTGGCACATACATAGACACATTTACATTTTTAATAACAATAAGTTTTACACTATTTACCATTTTTAGAAAGGTTCAAAAATCTATTTTATGTTTTAACAAGTTTAAAGTGCCTTTTTTACACCTGTTCAAAAGTGTGCCAAATGGATTTTAAGAAAAAATAAGCAAATGTTTGCAAAAAGACACCTTTTTACACATTTTTGAAAACGTGCAAATGTTTTAAGATCCAATATTAGCAGAAGTTATATTATTTAAAAAGATTCAGTTTTACACTGCAACTTACCTCAAGCTAAGAGAATAAGAGAATTGGCATGACTTAGCCTTTGCACAATTGTTTTGGAACTCGTTGTACATATACTAGGTACTTTGCTCCTTAATCCACTGTGTATAGATGCATGTATATAGATGCATGTAAATAATATGTAGATGACTTTAAAACTCTGAACTTTGGAGTAACAGTAGTACTGAAAAGATTTTCACTTGACGATTTCCTCATAGTATCATCTTCTTTAAACTGCATAGATGCTCAAGAAGGACATTTACAGTTTTTTGTGTGTACTGAGCATTGACTGGAATAGTGGAATGTGTATGTATGTAGTACTTTGGATTTCTGGGAAATGTATGTGTTTGGCTTGGTACATAAATACAAGTAGCATGGTTTGTGTACACATGCACATATAGGTATAGGGCCATATAGCGGTATACTGGGAACACTGGGAAGATGTATATATATGTATATACCTACCTCCGGCTGTATAGTAGCAAGTACGTTTTTTCTGTGCTGCCTTAAAAATAGATTATACTCGCTATTATTGCCGGACGGAATGGATGGCGATGGATGGGCTGTATTAAATGGATTGTAGGGCTCAACTTAAATAGCATAGCTTTTTGACAATTTCCCCCCGTTGTACTTCTCTGTTTACTGCAATATTCCAAACAACTCTCATCCAAATCCCTTCTACAGTCTATTCCACTCTATAATATTCTCTATTTCTTCAAATCCAGCCCAAAAGAGAGAAGAAGACGGTGGTGGTGGTGTAGACGTCCTCTCTCCACGGCAACAACGGGATGCGCATGAGAGCATCGCAATAGAATCAAGGAATAGATAATGTCCTACACTCTTTTCTATCAGTACTCTGCTAAGGCGAGGGAAAATATTTGTATGCCACACAAGGAAAATTAACAGAGCGAATTTTTATCGGGGAGTTTTTTTTTTGCGTTTTTTATTTATTTTATTTTCTGTTTTTCCTCCGAAACGCACAGTATATACCTATAGGTAACTATACACCACCTACACTTTCACTGCCATCCCTTGTAGCCTTAAAAGTGCCCATTTTTCCCGTTGCTAAGTCGCTCACTTTCTTGTGTATCTGTACTGTATAGGTTATAGATACAACTACCGATATTTCTAGGAAATATTTGCCTTCCGTTCAGAAAAATGGAGCATCTGCTGTAATTCTGTAGATTCGGTTGTCTGTCCTCTGGATATTTTTTAAGCATTTATTCAATTCTCGAATAAGAAATTGCTTTAGACCCTCTTTTGTTCAATAAGTCTTATCCTACCTACTTTCCTAGAATTGAGCTCTGTTCCGTAGTTATCCATGGGAAGAAGACGGTATAGCATACCGTCTATTCTCTATGCATACCTATTTATATTGCTTTGCCATTGGTTCCGGGATATTTGTACGTGGGCAGAGTAGAGCAGAAAAGAGGCTGAATGATTAGGAGAAGAATCCCTTGTTTTTTTTTGCATACTTCTCCTCTTTCTTTCGTAAAGCTACTTTTCCTCATCCTCCCAAGTCGCCTCAGATCAGATGCACTCATCAATAATTCAATAATACATGAATAGTGAAATAAAACTAATTTATGCTCGTATTACACAATACTGTAGCTGGCTATACGTGGACAAAAACTACCTACTGTACTGCTCACTATTTAGATTTCGCAGAACATTTCCAGCCCGGTGCCATAGGTTACATGGGCAAACTGTATGCAAAAAAAGCGAAGGGGCAGACGTCACTCCATCTGCGTACATGTTGTAGGTGTGGTGTGGTGTGTGTGCAGTCCTTTAAATTTTAAGGTCTGCTGCTTAACTTTTTTAAGAGCTTCTGTCTTCTGCAGTCTTGCTATAAAATGTATGAAAATAGTCCCCATCCAGAGCATGGGCACGGAGACTGTGCAACTTTACTACTTTTCTAGCATCTGTAATCATGTGTTGGATTTGGATGGGTCTCTCTCTCTCGTCTCAATGGAAATGGAACTACGAAAAGTAGGAATGAAGGCTAAAGAAATTTAACTTTTAATGAACTTTCCAATGCAATGCTCTGCTTGGAGCTACACACCTCTGAAACGTGAAAATCTGTGTCTTTATGGGAGGGCGAAGGAGGTTCGTATTACTATCATTGGGAGGGAGGGAGGGTCACGTCTTCGTATCTAATGCTCAAGAGTGAATCTTGATTTTCCATGAATATTTTTTATTGATAGTAAAATTATAATTGTAGAGGCAGAGAGAGGGAGAAAGAGAGGGAACTTGTGCCGGTTTGGGAATCTGTTGTTGGTCATCAGAAGGAAATAAAATTGTACAGATGTTAAACTCGGGTTCATGTTCATGTGTTCGTGTGGAAGTGCGGAGTAGGCAAGTTCGGAGCCAAATATACTTAAGTTGTTCATAACATGAGATGAGAGACGTCATTGTACTGCCATTGCTTCGGGTATGTATACACTTTTAGTTGGTAGTTGCTTCAGTTGGTTGTTGGTAGTTTCCTTTTTTTCTTCTTTCCACCATTCGTTTAGCTTAGGTTGAGACACTCCATGCCGTGTGCTGTGGCGTATAGCGTATCGTATCGTAATTTGGTAGCGTGTGCAGAATGTGCAAAGGTAAACATTGCAAGTTACATCTTGTACACACACACACACGAACGAACGAACGAAGAGAGAGAGAGAAACAAAGTTGCTCAGTGCAAGCTCATAAAAAAACTATATCGTGGCAGGCACTATAATAACTTGGAACTCTGGAGAGTTTAATGCGTCGAAAGTTGAAGATGAGTTCAGTGTTGATCTGCCTATGTGTGTATAGTGTCAGATAGTGTGCTGATACTAGTCGTGTAGCTTAAGGAGCCTTGCAAATATGACTATATAATAAATGTTTATATAGAAATGGTGTTCCCAAAAGGTAAAAATGTGATATTTAGATTTTACCATTGACACCTTTTCAAGATGTAATTATCCCATTTTGTCTTTTCGAAAAAAGTGTAATATTACCTTTAAAACGAATCTAAAAATGTTATTTATAAGTATTGTCTGTTTTGGACGCGCTAGATATAATGATTTACACTTTTTTGGAATATAATTACCACGGTTTGAATTATTTGAAAAAGTGTAGTATCAGGTTTTACACCTTTTCAAAATGCTGTTGTAAGTTTTACTGCTTTTTATGCATGCAAATTCTTTCATTTTTTGACCTGTTTGCTAATTTTATGAAGAAATGACATTTGCGAGGCCCCTAAGTGCCTACCTCTTCATATGTTCACTCGTGGCACTGACTGTAGGTCACACTATAAATATCAGGGAAAAAAGGAAAAGGATGTACACTTTCATCCGTGAGGATTTGTATAATTATATTTATCTCTGTGCCTATGTCAAGTGAATTAGGGAAACTAATGTACGTGCTACTTCGTACGTGTATAATTAATTATGTTGCATTCACGTTCACAATTACATATATATGTGCAATTTATGGATATGCCTACACAACACATGTATATATACGGCAAATACAGCGAAGACGGGCTCATTTTTAGAATTTTTTCCCCCACCATGTACATACATAGTTCTAACTAGTAAGTTTCTGCTATTGTGAAGTTGTGGCCTTTCGCGCAGAGGGAACACCTGGCTGAGACATTTGTGCATTTAATAGCCTAATATGGACGGGCGTGTATCGCGTAGGTAATTGCAATCGTAATTTTGAGGCTAGCATAGAAAAATTGGGAGTGTGGCTTAAAATTGTATTTATTTAATTGCGTCTTGAATAATGGATGGTAGGGAGTGTGAGAGAGTGGAGTGCGAGTGTAGGATGTGTGCTGCTGCGCATATTATTATTGTTATTAGTATTATTAGTGCTTGAAGTACATCAGTACAATTGATGACTGCTTTTAATTCAACTTTTATTTTTAAAAAATAGTCCATGTAGACCCATACGGAAACACCTCACAATTGAGTGAACATTACGGTGAAAATTTACGATCGACAGATCTGCATGGAACAACAAGATTTTTTTTTACTTCGTCGTCTTCTGCCTTTACCTTTTAATTAAGTTCCAGCATCTACTATAAAGTTCCATTGTGCAGCTTGCAGTGCTGACAATGAGCCAAATCCTGTAAACAATTTGTGCAGACACGTATGGGATGTTGAGCTGCTCTCGTCCTTTGCATTTGCAATTACACATTTTAAATCTCTTCAGTTTGTTTCCATATGAGTGGTGATTACTCTCAGCTTTTGTAGTCACTAAATATTTCCTTACGGGGGAAGTCTTTGTCTTTTTTTTTCCTTCAATAGCTTCTAATCACTCTCATGGTCGGCCTAGCAATAATTTATGAACACCTTCAGAGTATTACGCGAATCCACCCACTCTCCAAATTACCTCGTCTTCCTTTGAATCAAAGGCGCCTTAATTCCCAACCTTTCATTTGGGATTTTATTTTTGGCTAATTCTTTCTACCTGTCATATTTTTCACCTCTTAGGTGTTCATACTTAATATGACGATTTGCCATATTTGAAGAAAAAAGCACCTAATATGTATATATAATGTTTTGCACCATTTCAGAATTGTAGTAACACGCTTTTCCTTCTTTGAAAGTATGTAATGTCGTGTTTTAGCCCTTTTGAGAATGTACATAGCTATCGGGTTTTGAGTTTTTTTAAAAGTGTAATATCTAGGTTTCACCATTTCTGAAAAATTGTAATACCGACCTTGCTTTACATCTTTGCTTTTGTGCTATTGCATCTTGTATTGTGCAACTGTTGCATAAATATTTAAAATTTTACTGTTTTAGAAAACAATTTTTTATGTTAATCAATTCAAGTTCTTGTTAGATTTCGTAATTTTGCTGAAACGGGATTGCAAAAGAGTTGCAAGTGCGCAGATATTTGTTGTCGAAAGATAACTTGGCGTGAGTTACGAGGAACAGCCTAGGTTAGGATTGTTTATTATTATCCATCAACAGGCCATGTTCAGTTAGACGTACCTTTATTATTATTATTATTATGTAATGATCAACTCGTTAAATCCTCAATGGATCATTTCAAAAAAAATTCTCGGGATTTCCATTGACTATTTAAGAGGAAATCTTACGATTTATTACATAAAGTAATAATAGTGGAGTGAAAACTGGAGTGTTATTGGACTATATACGAATAGCATGTTGTTACACTTCATATTTTTTCATATTTTTATACTATGCAGTTAGCATGCATTATTTGTATATTCAAAACCCTTCAATCATATTGGCTGTTTACAAGAGCCAGTCGAATCGTAATTACACATGAATAATGAATTTTTTTTTCAGATGGCAAAATAGTTTTACGAGCCATTATTGTAGGAGTCAGATATTGAGTCAAGTGGGTAAATGAATGAATGTCATTATTATTACGACTCACAATTGCTCCTTGTTCTGATTCCCCTATTTACTCCCTTGTGAGTGATTCTAATAAAATAATTATGTAAACACATGCGGGGGGAAAACTAATTAAAAGATTATTTTCAATAGACTGCTGGAAGTATCTGTAAAAAAAAATTACGAGTTCCATTGGAAATCTATTGGGGGGAAACGTACATATGTGCTACATACACGGTTATTAATTGCTACCATTCAAAGATTGCGCTATCTTTATCTACTTGACTTGGCTTGCCTACTTGAATTGAATTGACCTCGATCCTTCTGTGAACGTACATACATGTACATGTATACATACATAAATCTCTAGTACAGTGGAAGTGGTAGGTACCTATGCCGCACATTTAATTATATAGAAGAAAATACAGGCATGAGAGAGATGAACGAACGACTGAAGGGAGTGAAAGAATGGCAAAAAAAATAATCGGTATTGTTTAGTATTATAGGATATTATTAGAGTTATTATCATAGTAAGTTGAATTCATGCTTAAAATTGGAGTGCACTCGGAATTATTATGATACTCGTCGCCGTCTTGTCATGTCATGTCGTGGTTGTGGGGCATGAGACGGAATAGTGGAGGCAATACTTGACTAACTTGACGTACAATTCACAACTACGAGTTTCAATGGAGACATGTACACGTGCATACCTAAGCTACCCAAAGCATCTGTATTCGTAGTAGAGTATACGTGTTTACAAATTACCCATACGAAAGAAGGGGCCTTCCAAACATTCCTTCAATGCATTCGAAAAGAAGCTCAAAAAATAAATTTACATGCTTTAAAAAAGACAAGGTTTGAAAATAACATAACAACAATGTGCAAAACATGATAATACCTTTATTTTTAAAAAAAGTTGAGACATAACAGCAATTTTGAATTACACTTTTTGTATTAAAAAAGCGAAGCAGTTGATGGCTGCATTTCAAAAAGGTCCAAAAACAACAGATATTGCACTTTTTCAACAAAGACAAAACTCGACAACTACATTTTAAAAAGGTGCAAACTATTATACTGCCTGATTTCAAAAGATGCATGAGGTGACAGTACCCTTTTTAAAAGGGTAAGATATGCTATTTAGCCCTTTTGGAAAATGTAAAACACTGTAGGTACTTACTTGCATGTTTCCTAAATTGCACTGGCACTGCTTACAAAGCTAGGACTGTGTATTCTACGACGTGACGTGATAATTGGAAGGCCCCACGTATAAAAAGTGAGAAAGCTGAGGATATGGGACTATAATTAGGGTGTAGACCTCGGTGCTGGGTGGATATATGAGATTTAATTTGCTAGAGGAGTTGTTGTGCCGTGGATGTAGAGATACTCAGTTACACATCCTCGGTTTGTCAGTGTGTGTGTGAATTATGATGAGTAGGTGTGCGTGTGGTGTAACCTAGTTTCAGGGCAATTGCTAAAACGGACTCAGTCTCTGAGGTTGCCGATCATGTTGGAATTTGAACTGGAAGCTCTGCCAAAATATTTCTTGTTCCCTATTCTCAATTTTCTGACATTATTATTATCCCCACTAGCAGTACAAGTACAAGCCCAACTACAAAACTACAACTAGCTATCATTATTATTGTTATTATTAGTAGTACTGTATTACTTCCCCAAGCCAGACGAATTCCAATTCATCATCAGAATGCACATAGCGGATTTATGCTCTCAACAAACAAGCCATTACTTACGCTGATGTTCTGTGTGGCATGGGGCCTTGTTTTCCTTTGCCGAAATTATGCATTCATTATGTACGGGGTGTAGAGATGTAGGCAGGTGCCTTTAATTTGTTATGGCAGCAGTCATATATATGTATGTAGGTAATTGTGAGAAAAAAGTGTGTGTGTGTGTGTAAACTCACGAGTTCAAGAAAGTAATACTACTACTACTATTACTTACATTTAAACAAAAGTTGGGCCGTTGAAACAAGATCACAGATCACGCAACTTGTTGTGATACGCCAGGAAGTCGTATGGTAATCTTGGGGCATGGAATAGTATGCGAGGCTGAAGCTGGATTTGACGTTGAGATTGTGTCTCAAGTATATAATTATATTTAAATCTATATATGGACTCACAAGGCATCCTAATTGCAGCTATAAAAATAACTGCTGTCGTGTGTAATTAATGGGCTTGATAAAAAAAATCAATTCCTAATCCCAAATCCAGATGAACATATACATAAATGTGTTACCATTTACCATTTCACCATTACAACTACGTACACTGGGCGAATATTTAATAATAATAATAAAAACTTGTGAATTTTAATAATGCCGTATGTTTAATCGATACAAAAAATGGATCTTTAAATGGATACAGCGTGGGCCACATTTACTTGTGCAACCCGTCCATACTATTATCGTTTTTAGTTGTGTTACCTACATTCCCATCTCCGTACCTCTCGGGGCCTTCCAATTCTGACGACAGAGAATAAAACTTTTTGAAATGTGGAGGGTCAGTGAGCATAATTGTGGCCAGTGCCCTAAATGTGGCCACCCCTTTTTTCTCCATTGTCAAAGATCAATCAAAATCCAACACTCCTATAGCCGAAACTTTGATTTATTACTATAAACTTTCGATAGATAGTGCGTTCTATTATTATCTTGCTTTACCCTTTAAAGTGTAATATTATGTTTTGCGCCATTTAAAAACGTAGTTATCCTATTTTCCCTTCCTGGAAAAAGTGTACTATTAGTGTTTTGTAACTTTTTAATCTGTTGTAAGCATATAAATTCAATCTTGACACTCTTTTTCTCTCGCATGATGCCATTTTTGGAAAGTCCCTAATCTAATCTAATCCCCAATCCAGTTTTCGATATTCTGCAGCCTTGGTCACACACACTACGTAGGCTCTTATATACTACGATGATGCACTACGACTTGACTTCATCCTTTTGTACTATTATTATTATTATTTTTTTTGCGTATGGGGAATGGTCACGGTATTTAGTATTGTTTTTGCAATGCAAATCTCAAAACTTACGCTATAGGGTTTTTCCATTCACGCTCTTAAAACAGACTTTTTTGACATTAAAATTCATGAGCTGAGATTTAAAAATAGAAATATTATTCCACGTTATTATGTGGGGTTCCGAGCCCAAGATTATTTTAAGAATGCCAATGCAGTGTTACTCGTACATACATACTTGCGGGGGTACTGCGTTTGGAAAACATTTTGCATTATTTTAATTCATATTTGACTTTAGCAAGGGAATATTTATGAATATGATTATCTGGTGACTTTGGAACTTCCAGCACTGTGTGGGATAAAATATTCGGGAATTCTGTCGACAAAAAAATGTGATACGGAAAAACACTCTGTGCACTGGTAGTAGAACTCCAGAACTAGTTCTAGTTCTCTTGTGCATACCCAAGTAATTTTTCAAATTTATTTTTTATCTAGTGCAGATTTAAAATTAATAGGTAGGTACATAGGAGGTACATTCTTTGGAGTGTTATTAAAGTATGAAGGGATAATAATTTTGGAGCGGAGAGATATCAAAGAGGAAACCAGATTTTTAATACCCCATAATTATTATTGACAGTTTGATTCTTTGAACTCACGACCTCAGGAGTCGACACTCGTCAAATCAAATTGAATTTATTGCCAATAAATTAACTTTTTATTTCATACATGTACAATCCCTTCCCCTCCCCCTCTCCCACAGCCAACAACTTCTTAGGGCTCAATGTACGTTCCTGCTATTATATACATACGTAATAATTAATTAGGCATGGAAGTGTAGCTACTACTAATCTGTAGCTATGTACATACGTGTACAGAGAGGCACCCGCCCATTTTATTTTTGACGGTCACAATTCCTTGTAAGCAATTTTTTATAGCTGACAGCAGCTGTATCTGTATCTGTACGTGGAGGTTAAGCGTCCTGGTAATGACTGCAATTGAACCTCTACACACATTTTAAGCAAGTACATAGAAAGGTAGAAAGGTTTTAATCTTAATCATTAATGGGCCTCTCTACACAAATGTGCTGGTGAGCTCTTTTTTTGGTACTGAGAGTACTCGGGATACAGATTAGTTGTGCCATTGAAGTCTTGAGACTGTGTCTTTGGGTCTCTGAGAGTTAAATTAGACTTGTCGCGTGAGTCAATGGTAGCCCGTACAGATAAACTCGTAATGGTAAATTAAACGACTTGGTAGTTTCAATGAGGGAAGGGTGCACTGGGTAGAAGGAAGGAATTGGACTGGCTGTCCTGTCTCTCATTTTGTTACATTTCTATTACAATATTCTCAATGGCCATCTACGGACAAAAGTCATTTGCAAAACTTTTATAATGTGAACAGGTATGTTGTGCATGCGTTGCACTTTCAAAACACGGTCAGACAAACAAGGCACCTGCTTTTATGCATGAAGCCTTGAAGAAGCTTTCGCTCTGATATTCGACTAGTACATACATTTGACAAGTACGCAATTAAAATCGAAAATCTTTGGAATTTGAAAGGAAAATTGGGAATCTATGTACTGCTACCTACATGATTCTGAATCTGCGATTTGAAAGAAACTCTGCTCTAGCTTTGAAGTTCGACCCCATGATGTTTGTGTATTTGTTTCATTACTAGATCCATGTACCTATTTGTGTATATTTGTGTAAGTAGATTATACCCTATCTTGTGAATGGGAATAGTTTTAGCTGTAATGTAGGGTCATTTCAGGTATGAAGTCATTTTTTTGAAACTGGAAATATAAGTTTTGCTCTTTCACATTTGTCCTTTTTGAAACGTTATCATCCTATGCCTCTTTGACTTTTTTGAGTTTTTTTCTAGCCCAAAACGCATGAGGTCATATTTGGAAGGTCCCTAAAAATATGCAGTTTTTGACTCGTAAAATGTGAACTGGGTTGGTGGAGTGTAGGCTTGTCAATTGGATTCTACACTGAAGTGTACATACTGCAGTGGCTGGGTGAATGCATGTTGTAATTGTATGACACTGATCTAATACTCAAGGTTGGGCTAATCTTTTTACGCAGTAGTATTGGCAGTCCAACTATATTTGTCATAGATTTAAGGACAGGCAGATAGCAAGCCTACTCCACTGCAGTGCCCCAATGCTATTTAGGTGGGTATATCTGTCCTGTATACGTAATTACTAATTATGTGGTGGACTCGACGTTGTGCATTGGCTCGACTTTGGCGTTGGTGATGGACGCCTGATCGTTCGGCTGTGGTTCTCTGCTCTGTGGCCATGGTACATATTTTAACTTTAACGAACAATTAGTAGACAATGGGGTAATGTTACAGGAATGTGTGTCTAGGAAGGTGCATAGTACTTTGTACTATGCTTCGAGTTGTAAAGTGCCTCACTAATCATGGACATGGTTTAGATTTGAGGCGAGGGATGAATCTGCTCATAGTATGTTTTGGGCCGACAAGGTTGCTTTTGTTTTTATTGAGATACAAAAACCAAGTCGTCTGTACGCTTTTTACATGATATCTTTATTTTATGTTTCTTTACAGGGAGTTTCGCTAAAAGTTCGTGATCAGAATCCTCATGGAATCGAAATTTGTATTCCAGGTAAGAAAACAATTTTGTTTTTGAGGTATTATTATTATCGTGTAGTAATTATATGCAGCTGGGTGCATGGGAAGTGGCGGTACGATTTACTACCGCACGAAGCATATTCTTTCATATGAAAGTAATTTATCTTGACTGGGCCTCATTGTCGGTAGAATTGACGAGCCTTTCTATGGCTTAAGAAGGAGTTTATTTAATCTTATGAATCAGACTGCTTTTCATCATCTCATTGAAATGAGTTGAACCTGTCAAAAGTAATGGACGGCTGTCGAGGTTCATCACTTGCTTTACTGTGTACAGATTCTTATGGCTGCTTAAATACCGCTCACATCCAGTTGACATGTTGTCCAAGTTCGTAGGTGTATCCAAGTCCATCCTGTAGGTGCATATAAAACTAGTGCACAGCATTTCTAGTCTAGCCAGTCGAGTGTATAACTAAATGAAATGATGTAATATGTTTGTTGATGCTCCTTACATTACAAAATTAGTCGACCGTATAATTCTGCATCAAATTCCATATTATGTAGCCACTACAGATTTTGTATTCGGAGATTCTTCCATTCCTCATTGTCTATATAAAAAATGAAATATGAGTGTTGATAATAATTATACATCTGTACTACTATGCTATCTATAAGGTGTGGGCATACGACTAATCTACATGAATACGTATGTATAGTCAATTCAAGTAACTAGACGTAGTAAAAATGAACTTGGGTACTTTGAAACCTTCCAGTTGTGACTTTATGCCAAAATACCGACAGAAACGGCTTTTTAAAATGTGTAAATAGTAAATACAACGTTTCTAACGTAAAAATGATTTTTAAAGAGCACTAATTGGGTGTTTTAAACCTTTTAAAATTTCGAAATCCTTATGTATTAGTACTTTTAAAAAATGTTAATTTAATATTTTATTACACATTTTTTGTAAAAATGTTGATGTAATTATGAGTGGTACTTTATAGAAGCTCGTATTTACTGCTACTACACTTATTGAAAACGTTGGAATCCTTATTTACATTTTTAAAAAAAAGATAATTGACTGTTTTACACCTTCTCAAAATGCTCAATTGCTGAGAAATACCTCCAAATTGCCCGACGTGATATTTGCAAGGCCCCTTTACAGCCTATAAATGTCCTGGCTCTGGTATAGTACTATACGCACTGTTGTACTCTGCAATTTCAACAGGGATAATAGTTTGCACAATCAGTTGTTGGGTGAGTTTTTATGTATGTGAGACAAAAGTACAAATCACTCGGATGACCTCTAAAGTGTGCATAAAATTTTCAAATTAACTTCTCCATACTGCTCAAATTAAATAAAAAATAATTATTACCAGTCCCAATCCCAATGCGCAATGTTGTAATGCATTGAAGGAGTGAATAGGGTTCATTTTATTGTGCTCAGAAGGCTCACAATTACTACAGATATTCCATCTAGACAGATACTACAGATACAGACGAGCATATACACGGACACTCCTGGGACTCGTGGGGATGGGTATTTTATTTCCAATTGAAATATCAAGCGATCAAATGATCAAATGATATAATCATAAGGTTCCAGAGGAATGTCGAATGTGCCTCGTGTGTGGAGTAATTGGTGGGGTAGTCGATGGGGCTGAAGCTGAAGGCTCAGTTCTTTTCACGGATGCTCGATGTTATTATGTATGTACTTACCTAGGCATGGATTTTCTGAAGGCTTTAGGATTTAGGAATTAGGATTTAAAGCATTGTGAGCTCATAAAGTATCTAAAGTTGTGTGCACATTAATTAATTGAAAAGCAAAGCACTTGACTCATGAAAATAGTCGCCGAGAGACTGGGAAGTTCAAGGTTGGAGGAGAATAAAAGGTTTGGGTCATGTAACAGACAGGCAGACAGGACGGACAGATGCAGTTTCCATGTCTGTTTCCCTGAAACCTTCCAGCTTGAGAGAGAGAGAAAGAGAGAGAGAGATACTAAAGAGTATAACTGTAATGGAGTTAAATAATTAGAGTAAAATGACTGCTGTATGTACTTGAGAGACTGGTGTCCGCCACACTCGCTGCCTTGTGTATTACAGTGTGGAAAATAGTTTTAAAGTTTTCGAGCTAAAAGTAGAGGGATTTATTTTGAGAGGGGAGTTTTCCATTTAATTCCAAATTCTATTCCTATCCCCGCCTGTCTGTCTCTGTCTGTCTGTCTGTCTGTCTTGAGTCAGGATTTAAAAAGTGACCAGCCAGTGCCTACATATGTACATACGTATGTATAGTACTTTAGGACATTGAGTTGTGCGAGACAGAGTGGTTGCAAGGAGCCCAAGTAGTGTTTGTTAATGTCAATTAGTTGTGAGTTGTCACTGATTACTGTGTTCTCTGTCAACACGAAAGTGGAAGGGAACTGTCACTGTCCTCGTCATCATCCTCATCGTCATCCAGCCCATTGAAAGATAAAATATAAACATTTCTATTATTATTATTTCCTCTCATTTCTATCATCTCGTCCACCTACTCACTCCATAGCAGTACCAACGTAGCTTCTTCCTTCAGCCTCATCTGACAAAAATATTTTCAAAGTTTCTTCTGCAAGTGTAAGTACGAGTAGAGTTAGACCATAGCTATAGCTTAGATTCAGCATCTATACATTTGTATAGAGGCAACTTCCCCACATATCGTGGGTGAAGAAGCATTGTGAGAAAAGTTCACTTTCCCCTTTATAACACTGTGACTCATGTCTAGCTTCTATTTAATGCTATTTTGACGCAAGTCCGAACCAGAAACTGTTTAATTTTTTACCTGCGATTATAATAAAAAATGTTTGCAAAAAATGGTTAAATTGCTATATAGAACTTCTCAAAATATGTGAAATCGTGGTATTTACAGGTTTTCAAAATAACAAAACTGCTACTTGGGCAGTTTTTTAAAATAGTAAAATAGCAATATTTACACTTTTATAATAGACGAAAGCTCGTATTTACACTTTTGAAAATAATAAAATGCTTCTCGCACTTTTTATGACTAGTAGACCTGCTATTTGTACTTTTAAAAAATGCAAAGAAAGTTAATATTGACACTTTTTGTAAACAGTGCAGTGCAGTGGTAAAAGGTAGTTGATGGGACTTTCATGAAAAGGACATTAAAGGGACCCTTGAGTGATGTGAGAATGCTTTTAAGCTGAGACCGGACTTACCCCACAATGCTTCTTCATCAAAGATGTATTTAATTACACTTGTAGACTTGTACTTCCTTTGGCACTGGCTGACTGGAGGTGTTCCGTCTTCTGTCTCTCGCCTATCTTGTCCTTCTTGTCTCCTTGTCCTGCATCCCTCCACTAACTCCTCTATGATTTGATAAAAGTAAATTTTCGTATCTTGAGAGCTCTGCATAGATTGGGAGTGTAGTTTTGTGTACACTGTACCTTCCATAGCATAGGAGGAAGAAACATGAGAGAAACTATTTACATTGTAGAGGCTGACATGAAAATTTCAGGCAACAGCGATAAAATTAAAATAGACAAGATTAGCTTACATAAAGATTGACGAGGAAATACATCAAAGGATTCCATTATTAGACTTTTCAAGCTGATTAAAGGGAGTTCAAGTTGAGTGTTTTGAGCAAGAATTTTCTCCTGGAATGTCGTCAACTTTGTCAAGAAAGTTGGAGGCTGGCTGGAATGGGGACTTTTCCCCACTTCTCCGTACTTCTACTCCATCTTCGTCGTCTTTCGTCTTCTATGGATAACTTTTACTTATGATTAAAAATTTACTGTGAAAAGAAAAATAGATTGTGGATGTACACACTCTTGATAAAATTTGGATCTCCAAACTGTCGTACCGTAAAACCTTAAAAGATTGGATGCTCCAAATTTTGAGGTACACCTTCCATCTTCCCTCATTTTAGTCAAGTAGTTACCTTAGAAGTTAAGTTGCTTCAGCTGTACCTGCCTATACTGCTATATAGTGAATAGTGCTATACACTGCTTCGTCTAAGGGACCGTTCCAAATATGACGAGGTACGATTTGGATTAAAAAAACAGTCCAAGCAAAACAGTCAAATATGTGTGATTGTGTGTGATAACAAAGTTTCCCAAAATAACAAATATAATATACGCATTTTCAAATAAAGCAAAACTTAAAATTCAAATTTTAAAAAAGTGTAAACGTACAGGATTTTAGTATTTTAAAAAAAGGTCGTTTCTATAACTTCATACTTGAGAGGGCCCTAAGCAGCAAGTGTATCTGTCAGTACAAAGTGTAATTCTCTTTTGAACACGGAAAAAGTTAGGGATTACCTCCCTCCCTGTGTGCACGTGCTGTATGTATTTGTCGAAAGTAGTCAAATCTGCAGTTGCTCTATTTCTTAGTATTTTCTTATTTTTTTTTTGAAATTTCTTCCAGTAAGTAGTAAGTAAGTTGACGTCAGAGCTATCTATATAGGACTATGCAATAACACATAACACAGTATGGAGCTTTCCAGTTATGACGTGTCACAACGATAGAAACAGTTTTTTATCTAATGTCAATGCTTAAAACTTCTTCAAAATGTAAAAATCATTATTTTTACTTTAAGGAAGCGCAAAACTGTTGTACACCTTTTTAAAATTTTGAAATTATGACTTGATTGACTCAATTTACAGTTTATTTGTGATCCTTTTTTAAAGCACTGAAATTCTGATTCGCCTTTTTAGTCTAACAATAAACCATGTAACTTTTTCCAACCTCAAATTTTTGGACGTCATATTTGCAAGACTCCTATAAAAGCTTATACAAGTATATTTGTATAATTGTACATGTATGTAAGCCTCTATCGGCAGGCGTATAGAGTATGATTGAAGGCTTGTTTGAAAATTGTTATTATTTTTACATTTTACATTTTTTATTGGACGGATAAAGGGAGAGCGGATGACGTTGGGATTGATTGTATGTGCATAGATATAAGTAAGTACCTGCCAACTACCCACAAGAGTTTTCCCCAACTAAATTCTGATGGAACTGTGAAAGTTGAGAGTGTTATTTTGTTGAGTTGAGAAGATAATATTGCTTTTGGTTGGGCTTTTCTGTTCCCTTGGCATTGTGATTGCCATTGTGATTGTGATTGAGGAGAAGGATCGGGAGACTTTGTCGACAGTCATGCAGAGACGGAGATAGTGGGGGATGGGTTGGCGCTCTGTCCTGCGGTTCTGCTCGCATCTCTCCAGACTTCTTGGTTTTGGTTTTGGACGAGGCCCAAAGTTGGAGGGAAGTGAGAGTCTGTGGAGGTGGAGACTGACACAGAGGAAGACGGGCTGATGGGGAGAGTGAGATGAGAGGCCGGGTTATTGACATGCGGCGGCTGGACGGGACGAGGAGGGTTCCTTCTGGGACCCAACTCTGGAGTTCTTTCCGCGTCACTTTGTTCCGTCTCTCTGATGTTGACCAAATGTGTCTGTGGTAAATTGAGAGGAAGACAAGTCTCGAGGAAAAGGCGCAGAGAGGGGGAGCAGACACAGACACGGAGAAAGGGAGAAACAGCAGCAAACAGAACAGAAGGAGAATGCAGTCACCTTTCAAAAGACCAGCACAGAGTCAGCTACGGGCATAACATCGGTGAAGAAGCATTGTGGGTTTGCGTCCCAGGAAGATCATTTTGATGGAACAACTTTTGAGTAAAACTTGTTGTAACGCTTTCAAATTGTGCAATGTGTACTCTTAGAAGTTATCTGTACACGGGATGGAAACGTGTAACAATGGTAAACATTTACAGTTTTCAAAAATTGTGAAGCTGCTATTTACACTTTTTACGAAAATCGTATGTACACCTTCAAAAACATGAAAAGGTGGTATTTACATTTTTTAAAACACATAAGAAATTAGTTTCGAAAAGGTGTAAAAAATGGGTGTACATCTTTTGTTAACAAAGGGGTAAAAGTGGATTGTTGGGACGTCTGTCATAATGGTCTTAAAGGGACGCTAGACTTTCACCAGGATGCTTCTTCACCCGCGATATGTGTATACATTTGCCTACTCGTAGATGAGAGTGAAACTTGAAAAACCGGAGAAGAGACACGTTTTGTGGACAATTTCCTCTAGTTGTCAATTTACTTTTGTTCTTGGTTCACTGCCCAAAGGGTCTCTCTTTCTCTTTCTCTTGTCGTCTGTGGTTCGTTTAGTTCTCCATGCTTTCTATTGTGTGGCCCATATGCTACGTAGCACGCCTACCTACCTACTACCTTATGTCATTATTGACGACGAGGGAGGGAATTGCATAATGTATTGCTTATGTACTGCATATTTTACACTCTTACTTTGTTTTGTGGGGATGATGACATCTCTACACTTTTCTCCATCAAATCCTCATCTCCGCACGCATGCTTCGGGAATGCCTTCTATCCCTCCTGACACACGACACATATGGTCCAGGCTATACCAAAATATTCCTTACCCTGTTTCCCTTTGAAATGTAATAGCCATCTGCCTAATAACTATTATGCTTTCTATCGCTGGGATTAGGAAACTCCTATTCGTTTCATAAATGCTGCTCTGGCGGTTTCATTTCATTAATTTCCATAAAATCCTACACAAAATCATTCGTCAGCTAAAATTTAAAATGTTTTTCCTTTATTATATGCATATAATGCATTTTATATTATATTCCTGTGGGCTAGACTAAATTATTTTTATTGATTTCCTCATACAGACGTAGAAACTACATCCTGATAGACTATCAGGGAAGAGGAAAGTGCACTGGAATCGGTGAAGCTTTTTGGCATCATCTGCTTACGTGACATACGCTGGTTAAGGTGCATGGAAAATGAAATGTATTCTGATACTATCTAAAAGAAAAGTTTGAAAACCTGCTAACAATGATAATTACAATGCAATGCAAAGTGACGCGTATCCATAAAACCTAAAAAAAGCACAATATTTCTTCACTGTTCTAAGCATATTGACAGAATAGGTTATTAAAAATTATGCAAAAACTCGACCCGCACTTTTAAAAACTTGCAATTAAAAGCTTTGAAAAATAATTATTAATATTAATTAAAATTTACTTGAATAGCTCCCTATATCTTTTTATTAAAGAAAATGTTGGATCTTTTCATATTTTGGGGATGCGGGGTGCTTTACCACTTAACGAATTTGCCTGTGCCATGTGCGTGCGTTACTTATACTGGACGCACATCGTTTTTTGCATCTACAACGGTGCATAAAGTGTACAAAAGCAAGCGTGCTATACGACTGCAAAGGCTCTCGTTATCTCTGCAGTTGCTGTTTTCGTGCTTTGGACTCGTTGAGAAGTTTTTGGTGTGGTGAAGTAATTGACTCTGGAATTAGTTGCACAGTGACATGGGGAAAGAATGGAGCGTGTATAATTACAGCCGTTTATGAGGCCTGAGCCATATAATTAGAGAGAAGAGCTGGACAGACTAGTAGCTCTAATAAGTCTAATTTAGTAAACCTGGATAAATGATTTAATAATAGGCATAGGGACTTTGGGAGAGACAGAGCTGGGAAGAAGCTGTGAAAGTAAGAGTCTGTTTGTAGTATCAGAACAAATGTGGTTGTGAGAGGCGAGGGAAGCTAAGGTATTCTTGGGACGTAGGTGTTGCTGGCGTCTAGTATGGCTCTGCCTATCCTGAAATGTGGTTGTGGATTCGGATGTGGATGTTGAAATTCTATGGAGGATTGAGGACAAAAGATTTGAAGAAAGTACGGCGAGAGAGAGAGAGAGATTGGGTGGGGAAAGTACATTGGAAATGGGAATGGTAGGGCGACTGGAGAAAAGGAGAGTTTTGAGTCAGTGCTGGGACTCTGGCTGACTGTACTGAAGTGGAGTACAGTGCAGTGTCTACATGTGGAAGGTAATCCCGGGATGGATTTGGTTCCTTGGTCTTGACTAACTACAAGAGTAAAATTCTAGTCCTTGTAATTGTTGTTTCTGAAGAAAGTTCTGGATTGAGTGGGGAAGGAGAGAGTGAGTATGTAGACGGAAGTGTTGGTGGTAGTGGTAGTGGTGTGGAGCTTCTAGTTGGTTGGTTTTGGTGGGAGATGTGATGTAGTAGGTAGTAGTTTGTAGTGAGTGCGAGGAAAGTAGAGAAATTGGTAAAGGAAATTAATTACGGTCACCAGGGTTCTCATTGGATGAAACTTATCACTTGAATACACGCACTCCGATCCCTCCAGACTCTCGCACAACGTTGCTCCGTCGTAGCTTCAGAGCCGCTCAAGACCACGGAGAACGCAGAGCGGTGTACCTTAGTACGCATATCGCAACTGTAACTGCAACATGAGTTAAGTCTAGCTTCAGCATAGCTTACAAATGGTCTAAGCCCACCAAATATGAGTATTTTTTAAAATTATTTTCAAAATTAGTGAAAGGGGCATTTACATTTTTTTTAAAATAGTGAAAAATTTAATATGGATTGTCTTGACCCATGATGCATTTAAGGCCACAGTGGACTTGAGTCATTTTAAATTTGGTGAAAGATGAAAGTGGGCTTTGGACATTTTGCAGTTACAGTAGCGATATCTGCATCGATATTGGAGTGCATAAGTAGAGCCATACGTCGTAGAACAAGGAGAATATGGGGACTGTAGTAGTGAAGGAACATACTTTTACACTTTACTTGTTCCACTGATTGAAATCCTCAGATTTACTTTTACTTTTCTTCTTTCTTCCTTCGTTTCGCTCTCGTTTCCTTCTTTCCTCCGTCCTGAGCTCATTCAATTCATCCTACTCTGTCTCTCTCGCTCTTTCTCCACTTTCACTATTTTCACTATTCTCCGTATTTTCTCGGCAATCGAATCCACTTCCTTCCATCCATCCAACTCCAAGGCTTACCAATAGACAGACATGCGGACGTACTGTGACACATACTGGGACGGTGGCTGTGGAGCTGGGGCACTGGAAGGAAATCTACCTGAGAGTAACGTGGCATCGTCAACGTCAAGAGTGAGAGTGGGTGTGAGTGGGTTTGAGTCCAAGTTCCATGCCACCGTTCCATTGCATTGGAGATTCAACTGGAGGGAGTCATGGAGACTTTGAGTTTGGTGTGCTGAGGGAGAGAAGGAGAGAAAGCATGGGATGGGCCTGCGAAGGGAAAGCCGTTGGAGTTGTAGAAACTGTGTCAAGAAAAGAACTATCTTGTATTTATACAGAAGCATATTATCTCATTTCAATAGACTCGTGTAATAAAGTTTTTGAGCCTGTCTCACACTCAATGGATGGAGATGACTGCTCTCTCACATCACTTGTCTGTCTCCCGTCCTTTTTCCCCGGTCTATAGGACGACAGTCCAAGAGGAAAGTGACAGACACACTCGCTCCCGCGAGCTCCTCACTTGCATCCTCAGAAAAGTTGACGAGAAAAAACATACTTGAATATACATAGGCTATATCTGTATGTAAAATTGAAGCTATATACCTATACTGATATACTTAGGAGCCTCCAAAATATGACGTTGTAGTATTTATCTTTGAAAGGAGCTTTGGAAAAAAGCATAAATGAAAATAGTGGGTTTGGAAATGGTACAGGCACATAATAATACCTTATTTAAAGAAATGTAAAATGAAATAATAACATTTTGAAAATATAGAAAACATGATATTGCACTTTTTCAAAAACTTCAAAAATAGATTTTGGGTCTTTGAAAGACTGTACAACGCGGTACTTGTATTTGGAGAAAGTCGTTTCTAAGATACCATACTTAAGAGGCCCCTTACTATACCTAAATATATGTAGGTACCCACATAGAAACAGATTCAGTCCCGTCTTGGGTGTCTTGACTTTGACTACTTGATGCTTTGCTCTTTTCTCTAAGAGATCATTTTTAAGATCAGTCCGGCATTCCATCTTCATGTAACGTCGTCAGATGGACGTCTATCACGTCATGCGGGCCTCTCTTTCAAAGGTATTTTCTACCCTCGTATCAACTGTATCCCATGGATTCGTGTCGTATCCTGTGAGTCCTTGTCGTCTAGGTAACTCTGTCATTCCTAATATAGTCGTAGACATGGGAGACGTGCATGCTTCCGTGAGTATTTATAGGGCAGAAACGGCGATGAAAAATCCTGGGAGAAAATAGGAAGACGGAGTTGTGTGAGTGTGGTAGTGTCAAGTGTGATGATGATGGTGTACGGCACAGTGCCGTGGCTGAGAGAACTATGTATGTATCTCCGTCTTATTTATAAATTCTCTACGGGCATTCTATCGTGGAGGAAAGTGCTCTCTCTCTCTCACTCTCTCACTCTAATCTCCACTTGTATCAAGTAGCAACGGTCTGTCCTTCCCTCCCTCCAAAATCTTCCAACTTACAACAACGGAGATCAGCTACGCATGGATACAGCTTCCTACGTATTTTAATTTTCATATTTGACAGCAACCTCTCCGCACTTTCAATCCAGGAATCCATATTGATTATTTGGAAGCTTCTCAGAACGACGTAGGTGTGGGCACGGCACCGTCGTACGTTAGGCTGGGCGGTAATCATCATCCATTTAAATGCCACTCACTCGAGGGATTCTTCTTTCCCATTCAGTTTTTCCAGGGACTTTGCTAATTAATTTCCCTCTTTGACTTCATTATTGGGGAGATTGTTGCTTTCACCTTTTGTGGCGGGGTAATGGGAAGTGATGGGAGGGGGATGTTGTTCCTTGTCATTGTCTGGTCGCCTTTTGTGCTAGTTTGCTCTTTCACTCACCGTCACTTCCGAATTTTGATTCGCCATATGTATGTACGTGGGCATGTGGGTACAGCAGTGCTTGCAAAGGTATTGAGTGAGGGTATTAGAATAGAGAGCTAATACAGATACTATGGCAGGGTGACGGGTGACAGACTTGACTGTTTACTTTCACTGCATGTACTGCTGGACTTGGTAATGGATTTTTGGATTCGCAGGGCTGTCCGTGGGAATAGTCAATAGTATGAATGACACAAGCGAATTCTATTGTGAATTTACGATTAGTCTGCTACATTCTTCAAGTTGATTTAAATAAATCCCAATTGCTTGCTAAATACTACTGTACTAATTCACATTTTGCGATAATACTTTTACCAATAGTTTGTTATTAAATTTTTACTTTAATTTCACGTGTCCACAATAAATTATCTGCCAGCTTAAAAGTGCCATTATTGTTATAGAACGGACATAGTGCTTTGTAAATTGCTATAAAACATCTGCTTTAAAAGGCTGGCGACTTATTGTTTTAAAACACTGATTACTATACAAAAACCCTGAGTTTCGATCTCGTAAAACGCATTGTTAAATTGCTCAATTTCTATGACATTGCTATTTGAAAAGAAACATTGCCCTTAGAAAATCAATTTAAAAAATTGTCGAGTTTTATAAATTCATGGTTGGTGTGCATTGTAGAAACCGGAAACTACTTGAGCCCTGATGGGTAATCCTAGATTTCCGGTATGACTTTACTGTTGGTTGAAAGTAAAGTCCCTATACCGTACTAAAACAGACTGCTGTTTAGAAGGATAGTAGTTGGTTGGTATGGTAGGGACGGTGTTTTGGTTGGGTGAGTGGATGTTTGGGAAGATGTGTTTTTGCATGAATTGATTGTGTGAGTGGAGATGGGTGGGAAGATGGAGGGGTTTGCTTCCTTGTTACTCTGGATTGTGACTGGGATTGTGTTGTGTTGTGTCAGGATGTGGAGGAGGTGAATTGCATGAGGTGAATTCTAGTAGCACAGTTTTCCTTTTCGTTTTGGGAGAGGGGGCGTTCCAGTAATACGTCAGAGAAAGAAATTTTACGAAATATGTTAACACCGTGTTTTACACTCTTTGAAAAAGCTGTAATCTATTTTTTCTTTTCTATACGCTAGTATAAAGTGTTTTTTGTACGTTTTTTGAAAACGTTTAAATCCGCTTTCTTTATTTTTAAATGTGCAAATACTATGTTGTACACTTTCAAAAACCTCAAATCTATTTTTTCCACTTTTCTTAAAAAGTACTTGTAGGTACATGCCATGCTTCACACAGCCTCCAAATCTGTTGATATATTTTTGGATTTTTGGAAATTGTGCAAATATTAGGTTTTGACTCCGTCAAAGGTTGTACGTAAATATACTTTTGAATTTTTCGCAAAGCTCCTTTCAAACCCAATTGGAGTTACATCATATTTGATAGTTTCCAGAGGCAAGAGTGAAAGTGTGAGGGAATGGAACGTCAAAAAGAGAAAAGGACGTGATTGTGTAGCATTGGAAGGGATGAGGTTAGAGATGATTCGGGATGAAATGATTCTGGTGTACTCATTAGACGGAGCCAAGCCTGATTTTCCAGGGCATGCTTGACTCAAGCCAAAGAGACAGACGAGACATGGTGATACACTAGGTGTCTGTATATTATATATATACATAAATATATCTTATACAATACATGACTGCCTGCTGTACGCGCCTATCGGTGGCCCTTTCAGCAGCTCCACTCGGTCCTCTGTTGTGAGGCTGACGAGGACCGTGTCAGAGCTGGAGTCGGAAATAGATATAAGGTTCTCCAGAGAAAATTCGGTGTTGCGTGAAGACGAGGGGGAGAACCTTGAAAGCGTGTAACCTGAATTCAGTTAAAAGAATCCTACGTACTCAATTGGATTTGTTCAGTTTAGTAGTGCATGTCATGTTTGCTTTTCGTCTTTGACGATCCAAAGGGAAGAGAGAGCGAGCTTGAGAAACCGAGTCAAGACGACGGAGGTAGGGACTAGTATTATTTTGTTATACCCCGGAAACCCCCGCCCCTCCACCATCCCTTCCCCATATGGATCATTCACTTATGAAACTTGATTCCTTCAATTTTCACACCGTCTTTCCCCACTGCACTCCAGCTATGCATATAGCCATCTAATACCTCACACTCTCACTTTCCCCACTTCCCTAAGTACCTCAACTAACCAACTTCTCACTTTCCACTCAACTATTTCTACATCCTCTCTCTCTCTCTCTCTCTCTCCACATTATCCATAATCCATACCTCTCTATATTATATTATATTTCCCAAGACCCAACTTTAAAGAATTGAAATATCTCTCGGAATACTTGGGCGCCTTTCCATTGTTACATAGAAGAGACCATCTTGGAGTAGATTTAGATAATTCTGTGGGGTTTTGAAAGTCAGAATATAGGTGGATATGCATAAGTCCATCTATAAATTGTCAATATCATACCCATACAGTAACTGTCAAACATTGAAAGTTCAACTTTAAAAATGTGTAAATAGTAAATGCACAATTTCAGAACATTTTCTTGAAGGCAAAAATACATGGCTATATTTTGTATGGAATGTAATGCATATGGATAGATGCCGGCCATTTTTGTAGTTACTTCTTGCATTTTTCTGTTAAAATTGTTTTTACTGTTTTTACAATTTCTGAAAGATTGATGATTTTACAAACTTTTGAACGATCTATCAGAACAAGAGGTTGGAAGTAACATTTGCAAAGCCCTTTGTGTAAAAATATCGTTGTGTTCATACGACTGTCTCTGACTGTCGTATAATAAAAGAATCCGAGGGAATATTCTAACTGTGCTCAAGTGAAGCTGTGCTGGATGACTGCGGATGATGGATAATGTCCACATTACACTTATAGGTATATCTTTGTACTGACTCTGCACCGCACTCTGTCCTAAGAACGAGAATGTAGTACAGAAATACCTGCCTTTTAGCAAAGCTGCAGACCCGGCTACTTATAGGGATAAGGATCGAGAGTAAAGATACGATCAGGAAATGATTCTGGAATTTTCTTTCACTTGTTACTGTTACGACAGTAGTTTGCGTAGCTGGAATGTAGCTGCACTACAGACAGAAAGACAGGAGATAGGACAGAACGATGGAGCGGATGATATTCCTAGTTATAGAGTAATGATCGTCATCTCTGTCGCATGTGTGTACCTTGGAAAATGGCTAAAAATGTTAGCCTAAGCTATAGAAATTGAATTTCAAGTCTAATGGAATCAAATTCATTTTTCATGATGTTTGAAGTCGTCATATCGTATGTAGCTGCATGGGCGAGGCTGGGACATGGCTTAGCGTATGATTTATGTTCAGATGATGTTTCAATTTCTCCTTCAATCTCCCAAAGGGAGGATGAAGTAAAATAAAAATAAAAGGAGAGAATTAAATGATCTCCGGAGTTTTGAGCTGATGATTGTGAGAGAAGTAACGTAGGTAGGAACATCCCCTCATGTCCTGTAACATAACCCAATAATTTCCTCCATTGCTCATCCACTCATGTCTCGCCCTCAGCCTCCTCAACTTACTTGTTTTCATTCGATTGCCTGTCTAGAAAATTACTTTTTTTTATTTTTTTTTAAACTCATCTGAGGACGGATGAGGAGATAAGTAAACATTTTTCTAAAAAGGACAAACTTATGCTAGCCTCTCATACACTTGATAAATACTTTCAGCTGGAATGTAATTATATTGGAATGCCTATACAGGTCCGTGTACATAGGAGGCTATATATATATAGACGACTGCCTCACCTTGCCTATGCCTATGTAGGTTTGGTTTGGCTTGGCTTGACATGACGACTTGACTTGAGTTGATTCCCATACGAAATAAATATGTTTCAAATCTTCACTCACTTGTCGCTGTCTCTAAAAAAGTCAGCTCATCCATACATTTAGTGACTGAAGAAGCAAAATGAGGGATTCATCCAACCAGAGACACATTCTCTACGTTTTCAACGCTTTGAAAGCTTGCGCTAGAAAGCAGCTAATTACATACATAAATTTTTGCACACTTGCTTCACAAAATCATCGAATATGTCATATTGCTCCTTCAGCTAAGAGACTCAGTGGGAAGTAGGCTTTGCGACTGGCATTATAATATGTGTAAGTGGCTGCACGTGTCTTAAGATTTGATAAAGCGCTTACCTACGTATGTGTTTTATTGTGTTGTGTCCTGTCCTGTGGTAAAAAACTTGGATTGAAAGTGGGACGTAAAATTAGGACTTAGGAAATTAGAAATTATTTGAGTTGAAATAAGAAAATGGAAAAAACGAGTGTGTGTGTGGAATGGAAGGTTCTAAGTTTGTGTTTAATTGAAAATTAAACGTGGAGAGGAGAAAGTTGGTGTACAATAATGAAAAGAAAAAATAAAGTGAAAATTTAATAAAATTATGAGCGTAAAAAAAATTTAATTAAGTTTGTAATTTCAACATTTCTTGGTAGACAGTAGTAAGAGAGAGATTAGCCGTTGATAGTTAGTTTCCTCTCGAACAGCCAGATAGCTACTTAATGTAAAAAAAGAGGAAGGTTGAGGAAGTTGGACAGCTCAAACGGAGCTGTAAGACGAGGGCTGAGAATTGGAAAGTTTGTAGAGATAGCAATTGCTAGGTGCTTACGAATCGTTAGGGGTTTCCCATAACTTGTCCCCACCATTTCGTCCCTTCAACTTTGGCCTCGCATTTTTGTCCTAGGCAACTTTACCCTAACGTTTTTTCCCCTTTTGCTGTTTTAGCCCTAAATGTTTCACCTTCACATATCTCCGCATTTGAGTTGCTTACGTTCAACTTTGTTCATAATAATATTTTAAATATTAAAATTTAATATTTAAAGGCTTATCGTCGGTTAGGAGGTAAAAAAGCGAAAAGTAAAGCCAAAGTGGTCCCTATCCACAAACTCGTTGAAAGAAATGGGTGGGGGCCAAAGATTGGACAAATGATACGTTTTACCCTTTTACCTCTTTGAAAAAGTGTAATTTGACGATTCAAACCTGTTAAAATACCTTATTATGCTGTGTTTTACCTTTTCTAAACATAAATCCATTATTTGTTTTGACCTCAAAGGTATACTTCATGTGAGCCCAAATTGTATAAAGTTATATTTGCAAGTCCCCTAATTACAAGTTGTGCTGTAAGCTGCCTGTACACTACAGCATCTGTGCATAACGTGTGTGTATTGTGTGTGTCTGGGAAGGAGATGAGATGAGTTTCCTTTCCTTGAGAAATGCTCCAACGTTCATCCACTTCCACCTTCTTCCTACGTACATTTAACGATAAGTTTTAAGTAGATTTTATCTTTTGTGATAAATTTAATTATATTGATTTTTCCATGATGAACCTAAAAGTTAGAGATAAAAGTTTTTCAACTCCATGTCGGTTCGTTGGTTGAATAGGTAGCTTTCCATCTCTCTTTCTCTCACTCACTCACTCGCTCACTCACTCACTCAACGGGGCTACGGGCACGGGCTTGGGATTCCTTTCCGTTGCCTAGCAGGCTAACTTGCAGTGCTCTGTCTCTGATGCTGGTGGCTGACTGATGTTGGTTTAGTTCGGTTCGGTTTGGTTTGGTTTGGTTGCCGGGCTGCTGGCTGGGCTGAGCTGAACTGAGCTCCTGAGCTCCTTTATGTTTGTAGAGCTGGAAGGAGAAGATGCGAGAGGACAAAGGCTTCGTCCCCGAGTGGAAGCGATCGTCTAGCTGCTTATAACGAGCCAAAAAGAAAATAAAAAACTTGATTCAATAGACTTAGTTTCTAATTGAGATTTGAACAGACTAAATAGGAAAATACGGCTATTTCATTCTCGTGGGTACGCAGTCCTCCCAGTGACAAAAATCAATTCAAGTGGGCTCATTTTTATTATATTTTTGAATTCCGCTTCCTAGAAACCATTTCAATTGTTTCATTCTCTCTCACACTTTTCTTCCCTTGTTTCAATCAAAGACCTCGTACTTCCGTAGAAGAATACAGTATGGCCACACACTAATGATAATTAAGAATGGTTACATAAATGTATAATTAGTACTGGGGCTCAGAATTTATTGTCTGTTTTCATACAGCAACCCCCTTAGTTACCCTACCCGGTAATTGCAGCAGGTGGCTCCCATGTTGTATTGTATTAGTATTACCTGAGCATTACGGTTAAGGCTAGGAGCCTTCCAAGAATGTCGTTATTGCAATGACCTTTTTTAAATCCTGAAATGTCACATTCTACACCTTTTTGAAACTTGAATTTTAGGTTTTGCACTTTTTTTATAATGCTAAAATGTCACATTGACACCCTTTAAAACTTGAATTTTGGGGTTGGCTTTCTTTGAAAATGCGCATATTATGTTTTTGCGTTTTTAAGATGTTGTTACCATGCATTTAACCTTTTACGAAGAATTTTGTAACCCAAATTGTATGAGGTCATATTTGGAAGTTCCTTTCTAGTCCGGCTGATACTTAATGCTGTTTAATATCATTACAGAAATGGAAGGCACCGGTAACTACCTACCTAAATACCTACCGTTAAACTCCAATTAATTTGCTTTACATTTAGTCGGTTGCCGTTTGGGTTAAATACTAACAAATATATTTTTGAAATGGCAATTCTATAAAAGTAACGTACGAAAATTTGAACACGTAGGCAATTTATTTATAAACTGACTTTTTGTTTGAATTCACGTTTTTTTTTGCGTACCTGGTGCCTCGTTTACTAATCGGAGTTTTTCATAATATCGGTAAGTAGGTCTCTATAGGTAGGTAGATATTGGTCCTTACACCTGGCTGCTTCACGATTCAGTAGATATGAAATATTTGTATAACTCGTGTGCCTTTTGTTTGGTTGTAATTACGAAACTTTTGGTGTTTTACTCTTTGACGTAGTGAGTTAGGATTACACGGTGTATTATGTGTATAGCTACGGAAGTATAGGCTTGTAATTATGTGACCTATGTGATGGTAGATATATAGATGGGGAAATTTGCTGTAATGGATTAGGTATATGCTGTAATTGCGTCTACTAATTGTAATGAATGCAGTGTCTAAAATTTGGGTCAGAATGACCTCATTAGCAAGAATTTTTTTTTCATGTGGAGTTTCCTCTGTATTTGAATTCACTACTCTCGGCTCCCGTCTTCTTTGGTGGGATATAGACTATCTGGAATCTGCGTAAAGATTCAATGTTTTCATCAAAGCCTTCTTCTCCGTCAGTCTCGTCCTTTTTATTCAAATTCATAGCTGAGCTCGTAATGATAGTTGTGGGGATATCTAATTTACATTTATAATTATAGCGTGGCAGCGTGTTGGATGAAGCAGAAACGTAGGGAAACAATAAAGTAGACACGCATCATAGGATGTGTAGGGCTTCTACGTACTGAACGTACGTATAATAAAATCCCTAACAAAGTACTAGTAGGAGCCTTGCATATACGGCATCATTCAATTTGGAGTGATATGAGACATTTTAAAAAAGGTCAAAACATAAATTTACACTTTTCAAAAAAGGAAAAACGGGATTTGCACATTTTGAATCTTTCCAAAACAGGACAGCACACTTTTTCAAAAAAGGCAAAAAAGGAAAACGTGATAACTAACATTTCAAAAAGGTGCCTAACATGACATTACACTTTTTCAAACAAGGCAAAACATGATAACTACACTTTGAAAAGGTGCAAAACATGATATTAACATTTTAAAAAGCTTCAAAAGTTGGATATTTCTGTTTCAAAAACGTTTGATGTTTGTAAAAGGGGTAAAAATGACATGTAGATGAAAATGACATTTTAAAAAATAGCATATCTATCTATGATGTCACAATTGCAGGGCCCCTTAATATGCTTCCGTAACTCTATGTAAGCTAGGTAAGTTCTATATGCACCTATACCGACAAATGGTATAATAGGGACGTACAATGAAGAGCATAATGGATCTGATAAGTTCATGTGAAAGTGTAGGTTATTTCATGGATTTTATGGATACGTGTCGTGGAGTCATTTCCATTTCCATGGCAGATAGTCTGGGGAGACTCCGCACTACAAATAGAAGAGGAGAGATTACTAGATTTTAATTTTAATTATATGGAATGCAATAAACCAAGAAAGAAGATAATAAATCCATTTTAAGAAAGAAGAGAATCTGATTCTGGGTCTGGCTCTTCTTGGCTCTTGCTTCAGTTGCAAGTGTGTGGATGTATGAGCTTGGAGCAGGGAGGTTAGTTTATTAGAGGTTGACTGGAGTCTCCGGATGAGTCGTAAGTACCTACGCGGTAGGTGCTACGTTAGTAGGCAGACAGATATGAGTACCGTGGAGACGGGTCTGTCTACTTACCTACATACCAAAGACTCTAGAAAAAACATTAAAGTTGGAACTGAAACGGTGCTATATTGATATACCTACCCGTATAATGCATACACATCGTCGGTCGAGAAGCTTTGTGACGTACGCTCAGTTTATGCTTAAAAGCATTCCAACCCCGTAGTTTCACTTTGGTAGAAGTCCCAACGTTCAACTTTTGACCTGATGTTTTTATAAAAAGCGTAAGCACCACGTTTATACAAATTTAAAAGTATAAATACCAGTTTTGCTATTTCAGAAAAAGTGTAAATACCAGTTTTGCTGTTTCAGAAAAAGTGTAAATACCAGTTTTGCTATTTCAGAAAAAGTGTAAATACCAGTTTTATTATTTCAGAAAAAGTGTAAATACCAGTTTTGCTATTTCATAAAAAGTGTAAATACCAGTTTTATTATTTCAGAAAAAGTGTAAATACCAGTTTTATTATTTCTTAAAAGTGTAAATAATAGTTTTTGCATGCCTTTAAAAAACATTAAACGCAGTTTTACTATTTAAAAAAAGTCAAACGACGACTTTTGGTATTATAGAAAAATGTTAAAGTAGTATTTACACTTTTGTTTAAACACAGGTGAAAAATGAGTTATTGGGACTTTGGTCAAAAAGACAGTTAGACAGTAATGGGACGCTGGACTTACGTCATAATGCCTCTTCACCCGTGATTTACGTGTGTAACTATATAACCCCGGGACTATTTAATCCTTAATCGTATAATCCACGTGCGTAGGTAAGGGAAAGTGCCCGTGTAGGTTCGGTGAGGTAGTTCTGTGTATTAGTTCCGCTACAGTAGAGTTGGGCTTTTGAGAATGAGTTTCTTCAGTCTTCCTCCCTGTCCATCTTTCTCTCGTGCGGCAAATAACCTGAGTGCGGAATTAAGGAAACGAAAGTAGACGACTTAGCAGGAGGACCTAGATTACGTGGGTAGGAGCATGGAGAGTGTGCTCGGCAAGGTTCCACTTTCCACGTATAGACTCTCCTTTGCAATGCTATACAATGCGTAAGGAAGTGTAGTGGGTCTGCTCCTATTCTGAATATATTTACAGTTCTGGTCATGTGAGGTAGCTGACGAGATGAGACAATAAAAATGTAAGAAATTTTACCATAAAATCAAGTACCGTGGTGAAATTTGTTCAATAATTTTCAAGTTTAACTTGTGGGTCAAATACAATTATGTACATAGAGAGGTGGTACAGAGCATAGCAAAAAGCATAGAAAAAAATCCTATAGGTATGTAGTTTACTATACTACTGTAAAAAGCTTAGAACTTCCGGAATTTCTCTTGTTCTATACGCTCATACATTTTTGTTTATAATGCAATATTCGGTCTTGCACCTGGCATTGCATTGTGAAGACATGAATATCAGAACAAACATAGATACATACTTACGCATTACAGTTCCTGTGTTTTGTTTGGAAGTTGAGGAACAAGATGAGCATCTCATCTTCCTGTAACACGTGGAGTCAAGTCGAACGCAGTAGATTTTATTTCCCAAGTTTAGTTTTCTCTTACACTCTTAGTTTTGTCTACCCGAAAGAAAAGAGGAGAACTTGCACAATACTACTTCAGAGGAATGTAAATTGTTTAATTTTTGTAGGAACCTACAACCCATCTACCAGCATGAGAATGTGCTGAGATTTACATTGATAGATGTACATAAATATATGCATAGACTGTACAGTATACCTACATATGTAAATATGACGCGACATAGAAATTGTGTTTTGAAAAGGTCCAAATATACATTTTTACACCTTTTGGAAAGGTTCATCTCACGTTTTTTTTCTTTTTTCATAAGGAATAGAGATTTACAACTTTTAAATGTGTTAGTATCAAGTTTTCCCTTATTTGGCAAAGGTTAATATTATATTTTACTTACAACTTTTAAAAATGTGACGAACACGTTTGGTCTTTTTTGAAAAAGAATAATAGTATGTTTTACGTTTTTTTTAAAGAGTGTACATACCTAGTTGGAGGTTTTACTACTTTTCAATAAGCTGTTTTCACTTTTTGCCCTTTTCAACGACACATGTAATAATAATTAACTTTTTTGACCTTTCTGATGCATGACCTAATTTGACCCCAAATTGTGTAAGGTAGTACCTGTTTTAGAGGCTTCCTTTGTAGACGGCCTATAGAGCATAGGAGCGTACATAGGTATACTGAGAAGATTACGTTTGGATAAAGGGTGTGTGCGCGTGTGGGTAGTGCGTAAGTTGGTTGTGGGCCTAGATTTTGTGAGTGGAACAAGTGGAACAAGTTACCGTCGGCATCGTAGAATATTTCTTTAGAAATGTTTCGTGGTAGCTGGTGATAGAGCCGTAAACCGTATAGCTCCATTGTATGTAGCTTCCGTGCAGACTGCAGACGTACTAGGCGTTGGACTCGCAGTCTCAGGAGGGAAAGTTGAGCAGGTGGGAAAGAATCTCAGGGGTCGTTTTTCCTTTTCGGCACGTGTCACTTTTCTTCTCCTGAGCCGTACATTAAGCGAGGAGAATCCAGTTCGCTAATAAACCAAAGCCGAGACTATTTGGCCCAGGACATAACTCCACTCGTGTCCTGGGTCTGTACCGGAAATATAAGAATGAATGTGACCAGCTTATCATGATAAAGGTAAAGGCATCTTCTCTCTTTCCCCTCCACGACTTCTCCGTCACCATTGTCTTCGGCTCCATGAAAATAATCTTCTATTGTTTTCCTATCTCCCTTTATTTCCCTCCCAATGATCTCCTACTACCTTCATTTCCTTGCCCCTACACTCCTTCCTCCACTATTTTATGGCCTCGGCATGGTGTCATCAACTCTGTGCTGATTGGGAGGGCAATAATAATAATCACGTAGGAGTAGAGAAAAGCTTTATATCCGTATCCGCGGAATTTTCTTTCCCATTGTTTTCTTCATGAAATCCAGATGGCTATAGAGATAAAGACAGGGCTGGTGGAGCAAAGGTACCTACATGTGTTATTTAAGCTACAAAATGACTCTTATCCTTAAAATCTGAAAAAGACCTAAAAAATTCCCATTTTGTAACAAGCTTATTATTCACATGTTTTGAAAAAATGCAAAAATCGAGGTTTTGCATGTTTTCTAAAAGTGTAGATTGCCATTTTGAATGCTTGAACAAACAGTAGATCGAAGTTTGTTTGTTTTGAACTGTGTACTTCGAGGTTATGCATCGTTTTAAAAAGAGAAAAAAAGAGATTTTTCAGAATACTAAAGAGGAAAAAATTGTGCCTTGACGGATATGGGTCATTTTGCATCTTAAGCTGCGACATGGATTTTTGCATGCACAGACACAAGTGTACATGGTGGGTATTAGCTGTGCGTACAGTTCTAAGAATTCCAACTTTTTCTTTACAGTTTTTTCTCAAAGTCTCCATGTAATCGTCTACTCTAAACAATGTACGATGGGCTGGATTAAGTTATTTAATTTCTGTTGGATTTATGCTTCTTGGATTTGAATGTTGTATGGATGGAATTCTGTGGATTCGAGGATATTCGGTTGTTATTGTTTTTCGTCAAGCTAGCAGTTTCAGTCCAATATCTTAAAATAGGTGGGTCCCCCACGAAACATGGCAGAGGTAAATAGCGTGAGCACATACATGCGTCTATAATTATATTTATTATTACGTCTATATAGCTATAGTTGGCATACAGATATTTGAGCTTATTTTGGATTTGAGCATCAGATTTGATGGAGAAAAGAAAATACAGGGACCACAAAAAATAACAGAGAGGGAATAAAACGCACAGGAAATCTGAACGTGAACATAAATTGTGATTTCGTCTTTTATATTTTTGTGGGCTTAATAAAATAATTGCTAGTTGGCTTGGCTTTAGGTTCGGGCTTTAGGTCTGAGTTGCTCTGTATTTCTTGGTAGAGGGAAGGCAAGAGGCTTTTCTATAGGGTTTATTTTTCTCAAGCAAAATAGCGGATTGAAGATCATGGACGTAAAGCTCTGTGTGTGTTTGGGTTAGGCGATTTGATATTTCTATGATCACGGGGCGATGTTTGTGTAGATGAAGATGGGAGGTTGGATTGGAGATAACTGCACACGTTTTAGATTTGATTAATGTGTGCTGCTGTGTGGCTGAAGTATGGATGTTTGGCTAAGCTTTTCCATGAGGGAAATGTGAAGGATTACCCAGATTTACATTCCGCTCGGGCCAATATACATACGTATATATTTATATAATTTGTGCTACCTATGTAGATGAACGATTTCGATTTGTAAAGCCTATTACCGTGTCATAGAAAAATTCGGATTTTTTTAAAACTATTATTATTAGGTATGTTGAGAGCTACAGCTTCATGAACATACGCATAGGGGCGTTTCAAGTATGACGTCATAAAAATGACCTTTTAAAAATGTATCTCATGTTTTTTTGATACTTTTTTTAAACTTGGATTTTATCTTTCCCTTTCGTTGACGTCATATTTGGAAGGTCCCAAGTTATTGTTTCTGTATTCATGTGCGCTATTCATTTACAAGAAGCATAGTACCTAATTACTATTATTATTAATTTAATAATAATAATATTAGTAATACTAGAGTAAAAGCAGTGCAGCAAGAAAAAAGATTTCTCTATCTGCCCTCTATTCTGGGTCACAGTGTACAAAGTTTAATTTAGAATTTAATTTGAGCCAGAAATCATTTCACTCAATACTTAAACATGGTTATTATTTGTGTTGATTTTATTTCAATTTCTAATCTGCATATGCGCACATGTTCTTAATTGGCATGTATGCAGAAGCACTGTAGCTTTGATTGGGAGGGGTAAGGTAGCAATGATTAATAAATTTCCAATTATGCAGCTAATAATGGTAAAGTACGGTGCCTTTGATGAAGTGATTGAAGGTTTTTCCACTTAAAATTCAGTTGAAATTCCCTTGACTCTCCAAACTGAAATTATTGCGGACAGGAGGGAGATGGAGTTTGGAATTTTGAGCCGTAACCACGTCATAGGTATGCATGGCTATGAAGCATGTAATTATTTAATTATACATGAACGTGGCTACGTATGTACACACGAGTGTGTCGAATTATGCATTTGAATTGGCAAATACTTACGTAGGTAGCATAGTTTTGAAAGTAACTTATTGTACTTCACTCACTCACCCTCCACAGAGAGTGGAGAATATGAATATCCGAGTCGGAATCGGAAGTTTTGCAATATCAGAGAATCAGAATGATGAACTTGAATTAGTAACCTAAACTCTAGGCAATAATTTCGGAAAACTATGACTAAACTAATATTGCAGTTGTAGTTGATTTTAATCCTGAAGGGTATGCCAGACTGAGAGAGAGATAGTGATAGGATTTCGGATTTTGGGACCGATATTGTGGTTTCAGTTTGAACTCGAGTTTGCAGTGATAGACAGAGCGGAGAGTATCTCTGGGACCAATATACCCATCTCCACTTTCCTCCTCGTCGAGTTTGTGAGTTTGTGGCATTGAAGTGCTCTCCCAGTTTTCAACTAAATAAACTAAATAATTTTTTCTGAAATTTTCCTGGAATTTCTCCGGTTAGGATTTCATGTACAGCTCTGGGAAATGTGTGTGTATGTGTGTATGTGTCTAGTTAGTTGCCTGCCAGCTGGCTGGTTGTGGTTCAGCTCTGTCTGCAATATATTTGTACTCAGCAAGCCTTGCTTCCCATAGTCATGGTTACCAGTTCCTACACGTACATACCTTCCTAGTATCGGAAGACGTAGATAGAACACCGTCAATCTTTGGTTAGCTATTCATAAAAACTGTCTAATAGTTCCCTTCTAAAAGGAATTATTTAACTAAAAATATGAAACCTATAGTTAGTGTAGAATCCAGTGCTATGGAATAAGATGCGATTTATTAAGGATCAATAAATTTAATGTGGGCAGCTTACTCTAAGATAACAAATTACAAACCGTTCTCAAGGTTCTTTAATTCAAGATTGACGGTATTTCGTACCAAAAAGAAAATACCGATACAGAATGTACCTAATTACCTTTAGGAATGGACGTAACTCATACCAAGTCTGACTGGTGTGTCAATCCCATGCATGTTCTTGGGTACATCTATAATACCGTTGCTTTGGACACAAGACACAGTTGAATTGTACCGTGATCTGAATCGCTTGACTCACTGTACTCTACTTTGAGATAAAATGATATCATTGTATGGATGGGCAGTGCAGAGGTGGATTGATGCGTTGGTGGATCCCGTCTTGTCGATAATTAAAGGGAAACTGAAGCTAAAGGCATCTACGTTCATAGTCAGTCACTCAGTAGCTTTGTTTACAGTTGACGGCTATACTTTTCAAATGTGTAATTTAACGCTGTACTTGTCATAAACACCCGAGAGATGATCTTTCCCTGTCATATCTCCGACAGTGGAGGGGAGGCATCAGAAAGGCTCGCGAGATTGGATAATTATGCACCCTTCAAGAAACGTTAGTCATACTCATACGGATGAAATACTGTATGTAGTATGGTATGCAATATACCGTTATAGTTTACAGTTTATGCTTATACAGACAGGTCTATGCATGTATAAACCTCCGAAGGTAAAATCTGTAATATTACGTTCTCCCTGCTGCTTCTGTTCAATGGGCCTTTTTAGATGGAGTGTCATCACTTTACTAAAGAACTCCATGCTAATTTTTGTTAACTAGATACATTCAAAAAATTTCTTTTCTCCAAGGTGGCCCCATGCATGGGTCATACAGGCGGCATTACGTTACATTCAACATACATACTGTGAATGAAGTGAAGGTGTGAAGTTTTCAGGTTACAAAGGCGCCAAGGAGAGATGAATGTGTGAAAAAAAAATTGTATGGATATTAATACCTACCTATATGATCTGTTTGATGTATAGGCCGCTACCGGTGTGCATACGTAGAGCCATTCTATCTGTAGTCTGGCCACTGCATTGCATTGGGGTTGTGGAAATAAAATATGAGTGTGCTAGATTAAGATTTAGTTGTAACTGGAGTAGAGCTGCATGACGGTCTCGCGTGACTCGTAGCATGGATGAATAATACACAACTTTGGGGAAATTAACATAATTTCCAATTTTTGAATTGATTGGGGAGAGAGACTCGACGACTCTTACAGCGTCATTGAGATTGCTGGCTAAATTCGACGGTAAACTCAATTATGCTCATGTCACTGAATAAATTTTGGGGGATACTGCTGTACATTGAGAGAGAGAGAGAGAGAGAGACTGTAGCAAGAATGAAGAGTGAATCAGCCGAGGCCTCTGAAATGGTGGGAACTAGTATTGCTGGCGTTGACGGTGGTGGGAAGGGATATGAGATAATTAAAAAGAGAAAGATACTATAAAAAGATGATTAGCTTAGGAGAGTGGATTTTTGGCGTGGGAGGGAGTGCGTTGGCACGGCAGGGCCTCACTTAGTCGAACTATCCAAGTAATTATGTATATCTGCTATTTTATTTAGAGATTCTATTGGAAGTCACTCCACTCAACTCAACTCAAGTCGACTTGACTTGACTTGACTGCGTACTACATGTATAGATATGTACTTGGACTTTCGCGTGAATGTTGGAAGCAAATCATAATGTATAGTAATCCCCATGTACAATACATTAGAGCATCACATATGAAGTACAAATATCTTTTATATTTTGGATGGGAAGGTAAATATAGGACTTGGAGTCGGAACATGATCCTTGACAGCTCGTTAGATGAGCGAAATTATGTTCTGATGGACTCACAGGTAGTTTCATTAGGAGTGCCTACAGTGCAATCCAGCGAACAGACTTCCACCAGCCGAACTCAACCAAACCAAACTAAACCAAACTCAAGTGACAGGGACCTCACCAAATATCACGTACGTCATAGGACGTAGCTTAGAAACACATTTCTTGGAAGACCAAATCTGATAATGCCACTTTGAAAAGGTGCCAATAATGGTATACAGTTCGTTCAAATAAGGCAAAATCTGATGTGTTCTGCAACTCATCTAAGGAGGTGAAAATAATGACATTTACCGCTTGTAAAACTTTTGCCAAATCTGATACTACTCATTTGAAAAGGTATAAATCATGGTATTCATGGCTTTCGAAAAAGGCAAAACAGGGTATTGCTCATTTGAAAAGGTACAAATTATGGTATTCATGGCTTTTGAAAAAGTCAAAACAGAGTGTTACTCATTTGAAAAGGTACAAATCATGGTATTCATGGCTTTTGAAAAAAGCAAAACAGGGTATTGCTCATTTGAAACGGTGCAAAATGTGGACTTTACATATTTTTGTAAAGATGCATATCAGTACTCCATATAGGTACCTTAAAAAATGTGCAGAATCGGTCTCAAGACGTAAATCATGACATTTAGCGCTTAAAAAAAGAATTCAAAAGAGGCTATTTACACATTTACAAAGTGGTGAGATGATAATTGGAAGGTTCCTGTCGTCCACCCGTAGCGTAGGTACGTGTAGGAAGAATAATAATAAATGTGAACAATAGTGAGTTGCGGGAGAGTGTAGGTAGATTGGGAGACTGGCGTGTACCTGGGCAGCCGTGGGAGCGGGGAAGGTAACATGAGTAAATATGGACTGGGGCTATGAAAGTAGTGGTAGTGGCAGTGGTGCTTCTGGGAGAGTTGAGGGATACATCTTGCTCTGCTTTCCCGAGTAATTCAAGGTTTACTTTCTGTACAGATTGCTAATTTGATTGCCTACAAGTGTCGGCTCTTTGATGAGTTGATGGGACCGACAAACAAATGCGATGAACTTTAATGTGTACTAGCACTTTATCACCCTCATCACCATCATCATCTCCAACATCATCTCTCTCCCCTACCACCCAACCCACTCCGTGCATACAGGCACTAATCCCACAGCCAGTTCCACCGCACTACCCTCCAACACTCACTCAGTCCGCCGTCCTCATATCTCCTCCCGAGTCAACTCCCCACTTCATTTCATGTGTACTCGTCACTCCACGTCCACAATCACGGTCTTAGATCCCAAACAAGTGTTTTCGAGGGAAGCAGTCAAACTCGTAAAATTCCTGGATTTACGGGAATGAATCTTATTATCAGTGGCAGTGCCTAGTAGCACTATATCAGTATGGCAACTAACGTATGGCAACTCCTTCCCTCCGTCGAATATATATCTTAGGCATCTGCCTATCCACCTTGGTATGCACTACTATGTACGGATGGGTGTAAGAGGCAGTCAGATGACGATAGAAGCATCCATCTGGGTGGGTGCGAAGGAATTCTCATGAATCTGTGATGAGTTCGTGCTAAATTCTGTGACGGCTCCGTTGTGCATTATTAATGTGGACGCTGAGATCGTCCATGGTTTTCTGAGGAGTGGAAAGCCATAAGGCTCGCTCCTCTGTAGTACTACTTACTACTGTCCTGACATTAATGCTAATAGCAATTGGGAATATTTATGTAATGCATACCCATACAGCTACAGGGTTGGGGCCTTGCAGCTATGACGTTATAACATCTTGGTTTGAAAACAAAAGGGTAACAATGCATATAAAAGTTTTAAAATCGTAAAAAAAGCATCATTTTAGCCTTTTCAAAAATGCAAAAATATATGTACTTTTTTTGAAAGAGTGTAAAATCGGTCCTTTTATCTATCCATTTGGAAAAGTTGTTTCTATATCGTTACACTGGAAAGGCCCCTAGCTCTATATACATAGATCCTTATCTGTAGAACGTGCAAACATGACATTCTCTATATTAGTAAGATCTAATTGTTATGATCTCCATGATGATGAGTCGTCGTCTGAAATGGTCTACTTTAGCCACTCAGCTTTTTCTACTTAAACACTTTTCGAAACATCACACAGAGCGATTAGCAATCATTTATGCTGTACAGTTCTTCCTGCTAAAAACTGGATTCGGTTCTTCCCTGGCATCACTCACAGATTCACAGCCGCTGTCTTATTTGCATTGGTGTTGTTTTTATACCGTCATCAGTGGTCCTGGTTCTGACTCCCATCCGATGGTTCTGATAACCGTAGGGGCCTACAGACGAGAGTCTACGTACAGTATGTATAGAGATCACTACTTCAGAAATGTAATTAATATTTTTCATTCGCAAATAAGTACAATCAGGTCTAGACGGGAGAGAGCGGCTTTGTTTTCATCATTTCATGCCCTCGTCATCCTTATGCAGGATGAGGAGCCAGCACTTGGGTAGCACTCGTAGCTTAGGGGAGGCAGTATCTCTGTGGATGTGTGTGTGTGTGTGCTTGTTTATCTTTTTTGGTTTGCATATATTGTGGCATGGACAGGCCGTGGTGGTGGGGAAGCTCTCGTGAGAGTGAAGCAAGAACAGTTATACGAACGTTGTTGGAGGAGAGTGGTGAGCGGCAGGCGAAAGCGGCGTATCGAGGAGCAATCAACATGAAATCAAATGAGAGTGCAGTGCAGTCTAGTAGTGCAGTAGTGTGCTCTTCATAAGCCCTCTCGGTCTGCATTTAATCCAAGTCCAAACTTATTTATCTCACGTCAGTGTCAATTTGACGTTCATAATTCAAATAGACGGAAGTTTGATTTGCTCGCCATGGGAAAGGAATATATAAGGACGAGGAACAATCACTGTAGTGTCATTGCATTCTTGTGTCTGTCCCGGTGAAACTTGCATCTAAACACACTCTCTCTCCGTATCTCTGTGAATCTGTCTCTGACTCTGACTTACTGTGAGTAGTGAAGCGTGAAGATCTTCCGCTCCACTGGGTCCCAGTCTTCCCAGTTTTCAAAATTTGCAGTATTTCAACTTGAGCCAATTATTGTTATTATTATTTACACACCTCAGCAAACTCTTGCAATTATTTCATTAGTGAAGACACCACCGCACCGCACCGCCCTGTCTACCCTTTTTATTTACACTCTGCATGTTTTTGTGAAAGAGGCGCATCTGTCTCTATAGGAAGTTAAAAAACTTTTAATTTGGGATTGGGACCTTTGACTGTAGTTTCCTGTGTTGCGTCTGCTTCCTTGTTGGGAAGGTGGGCCCGTGATTTCCTTCAGTCTAATTTATAATCCACGTGTGATCCGAGCGTGTGTCCCTCACTGCTTGGCATGGTAATGAGCGGCGGAACGATAATACATAATTGAATAATCGTCAGCAATCGCAATCTTGAACTGAGGAAAGCCATTCCTGTGTACATACAGTGTCATTACTGTCAGCATAACTTTTCAAGTGTGGTGAATTACTGTAGTGTTACTGTGCGAAAGAGAGCTTTGATGACGCTACCGGCAAATTTTTCCTGTTGCGGTACAAATTCAAGTAATTACACTGTCGTATTTATATCTATTACTAATTTACCATTTAGAGGCACAGTCCAACACATTGCATTGCGGTTATTGTTACGTGGAAAAGACCGTCACTGGCATTTTTTAAGAATTTCATTCATTCAGCATTTCCTTGCTTATACTATGTAGTTGTTTTCTTGGTAAACTCTTGAGAACACTTGAAGATGGCCTGCGGCTGTAATAGTAATAATAATAATGGAAACTAAATGGCAGATAGATAAAAATTAGCACACGTGTGCATACAGACAGGCGTCATATCGGACTTTGCTTATAATTCGTTTCTGTGAAAAATGCGGCAATGTTCTACAGATATCAAAGGAGGAATATAAACAGAATGTATGGCAATTATAAATATGAAGGCACATGCAGAATTTTGGTAGTGGGGTAATAGCAGGTAATATCTACAAATGTACACAAATAAAATATCTGTTTTGAGAATTGCAAAGCTCCTGCGATAGATCAAATCGGTTGACTGTGGTAACTTCTGTTTATTTTTTTCCTTCACATCAGGCATCAGTATACTGTGTATATGTATATCTATCTGACTTATTTTTAGTTGAGAACACCTACCCAACTGCTTTGCATGGATAAGGAATCTTAGTGTGGCAATTGGCAATTATCTGTAGAAGGTGTGTAGAACATAAAGAAATGCTCAAAATTACCCACTCGAACATAAAGGGCTACCGCAATCATAATTATTATTTGTTTAATTAGAGTCTCCCCCATAATTATTTATGCAAATAAGGAAAAGATTTATAAAAATAGGTACGTTTCAAATAGGACAATAGCAATATATAATTAGTACTAATAGAAGTGAGTAGGCAGGCAGGAGGTACATATTATTAAAGGTAATTCTCCATGTGTTCCATGTTCCATGCATGATTCATTTTAATTCGTCATGTTATTTTTATTGTGTATGTATAGGAGAGGAAAGAAAAGGTCAATTTTGTAATTTTTAGCCTCTTTTTCTTGGTATAATTATTTACGTACACGCAATAAGTCATGGAGGCACATAATTTAGGGTCCTTTCAAGAATGACTCGTAGGTATATTTGTAGAAATGACGACTGACTTTTTTTTTAGATATGAAAAGCTCATGTTTTACACTGTGTCAAAATTGTCAAAAAGGTTGTATCTATTTTTTCATTTTTTTAAAAAGTCTAGAATACTGTTTGACACTTTTTAAAAATACCTCTATCACATTTTATCTTCTTCGAAAAAGTGTATTTACTATGCTATGTTCACACTCGTTCAAAAAGTCAAAATCTACGTTTGCCTTTTTTTGAAAAAGTCTAGAATACTGTTTTACACCTTTTCAAAATGTCTCTATCACGTTTTATCTTCTTTGAAAAAGTTTATTTACTATGTTCACATTCTTTCAAAAAGTCGTTTACGTTTGCCGTTTTTTTAAAATGCATGGGTACTTTATATGCTCTTTCACTTTTGCCAAATATTTTTGGCCTTTTTCAAACCTCGTTTCAAACTCGTGTGTGTGTCGTCTGACGTCATATTTGCTAGGCTCTTTGAGTAGTACTTAAAATGTTTATTGCAGAGGAACATTGTGGGACCCACGTAAAAGTGTTTCATCGTGGCTAAGTGTAATTGTGCAATTACATAACTATACTTAGAAAAAAGAACGTGAGTTTGCAACTACAAGGCTAGAGTCACTGTCCGCTGTGCTGGGGATTTGCTGGCGAAATTTTCAGAGTATGCAAAAAAAATTTAAATATATGTAGGTGTTGTACTCAAGTAGGTATATATTTACATGTATAGAGATGATGAACCTCTGCTACACACACTACTACTCCACTCACCGCTTGACATCCTTTTGAACTTTGAACGAGTGAACAAGCTCGCGGATTTTTCCACGGCAACGTGTGGTTCCATTCAAAAATACTAACTAACAACAGCATGACATAAAAGTTTGACCTAGATTCCCTCTCCATATATTCTATTAAAAGGTGTTCGTAATCGAAACACTGGGTGTAGGCCAATGAATTTTTTCCACTTAATTGGGTTACACTCACAGCACATAACAAACACACACACACACTTTACACACGAGCATGAATGAAGTTTTCTTTTTATAACAAGCTTCAGTCGTGCTTTACAAGCGTACAAGAGCAAGTACAAGTGAGTAACACAGTTAATTGTGTTTCAGTGTCATATACATAGATATACCTATAGGTGACAGGGGCTAATCGACGTGTAGTAATGGAAGTAAGACACCTATCTACATGTGTAAATTATGATTATGATAAGGGAGATGACAGCCTGTTTATAGTGATTGTCGATAGTGGGATGCTAATACGCGTAGTGGCACGCCACTGTGGAGGCTTGCCGTGGAAGATGCGATAGTGGTTGCATGCATAAGTATTGACAATGTTCATCTATATGTACATAAGAGTCTACGCTCCTATTGTGTCATGTGTAAGAATTGAGATGTTTTCTGCAGATACAAACTCCTTTCTTACGTTATGTGTGGCTTGACAGGAGGAATTGCGTAAGATTACGCAACAAGTGTATCACTAATGTGTGGCCCGTCATCTTCACGCCTAGTTTCTAAAGAAGGTGATTCGTCATACGAAAGACGAAACTAATAATAAAGAAAGGAGCAAAGGGAAAATAAGAATCATATGGACGTCCTTTTGGTTTTTCTTTTCTATTTTTTGGGGGTGGTGGGGGGAAGTAAACGTAGAAGGCCTCAACATGGCGTTGAATAAATAGAATCTGTAATAGAATCTTTTTGGAAGACGCTCTTTACTGATGCACTGATTTGATCCTAAAATAAGCTGGCCAGTTTCTGCTACACTGACTCTGAGTCTAAAAAGGTGCAAAATTCACTTCTGTACATGTTTCTGGGCCATTTTGCAGTTACAGTAGCGATACATGGAATTGGTGGTAGTAAAGCTTATACATTTTTTTATTTTGTTATTCGATTCGACTACCTCTACATACAGTGACTGGTCAGATGAAGCTGAAGATGAAAATAAATGAATGAGCGACGACTGGGCAATGCAATGGTGACAGTTGAGTGTGTGGTTTGGTTTGATTTCCGTCTTTTCTCACAATCTTCCAATCTGTCTTGAATTGTTTGTTGTTTGATTACCTTTGACCTCATCTTTATTCTTCAAAAGAGTACAGCTGTGATAGGCATGGCATGGCAGGGCACTATGCAACGTAGGTACATAATTACGTGTCGCACAGACAAACAAGTCCTATCTATGTATGTACCACTACGGTTATTGTTGTTGTTGTGGGTCCAAAATCCAAATTTTCATTTCATTTGGGAAGTTATTCAGTCTCGAACATACGTGCATGGCTTTCCTGCCTGCGGAAACTGCTCACAGAATAGTAATGAAGACGATAAGACTTTTGTATCCTGACAAAGGTTTTTCTTCCCCCGTTCCTCGTCTCACTGAAGACATTTCACTCGTCTCTGTATAACTATAGGCGTACATGTCACCATTGTTCTTTTTTTTTTGGAATTTCAGTTTTTGTGAGCTGGATGTGTTTGTTGTACTTCTCATGAGTGTCAATCCAGGCATTATGCGTTATTAGAAATGATATGAATGTTCCTACAGGAACCGCCTTTTGACTCCCAGCTTCAAAGAATATTGTTCCTGAGTTGTGTGACTCTGGGTCTTTTTAAGATTGTGCGGAAGGACGTGTGTGGAGTGGTGGATGTTGACATGGTTGGAGGATGTTATTTGATACAGGGAAAGGGAAAATGACCCACATCGATGGATAAAGGTGAAACTCGTGCGATACAGATATTTTTTCTTTTAAGAAAGCTAAGGCGAGAGAAGGAAATGAAAAACAGAGGATAACAATCGAAAATGTCTTTGATTCCTTATGCTTTTTGCATATATATGCTATGAGAATCTTCCTCGTCTACTGATAGTCTAGGCATTTCTATGCGATGGAAGCTCACTGCACTGAAAACGTCAGATTAGTTTCCATTAAAATGTTCAATCAAATGTGTTGGAAGAGGCCTGATCTTTTAGCTAAAAACTGCAAATATTCTTACATAAAGACATACTAATGGCTTTTAGGAGCACATTTTCTAAAATAAGTCACTTTTTATTCCGTTTTTTAAAAATTATGGCTTCAGTGTCATTTTTTGTGAAAATGCTTTTCCTGAAGCTATTTTTTCTGTATAAACATTTTCTGTTAAAAAACAGGTTTTCTAAAACGATGATTTCCAATGAAACATTTTTGAAATTATCGTTTTGTGTAATAATACATTTTCCGAAATGTTTGTTCCTGTAAAACAATTTTCAAAATAGTCCTTTCCTATAAAAAGACATTTTTTAAAACGTTTGTTCCTATAAAAACATTTTCGAAATCATCGTTTTGAGAAAAAAACAGCATTTTCGAAAGTGTCATTTTCTGACGAAAAAAACACTTTAAAAAATTCTCACTCTTTAAACAAGATTTTTGTTTCAAAACTACAAAGTGTACAATCTACCTACCAAATGTTAATACTGAGTGCATCAAAAGGGCATAAATTAATCGGCCTATCGGAGCCTGACGGTATCTGTGTTAGGAATTCCACGTAGGAGAGCCGGAGAGACGACTGATTTGATATCTTGTCAACTTTTCTCTTGTTAGCATGTAAGAATCTTTAGGGCCTATCTTCAGGACACTACTCCACTTGAGCCAAGATACGTATCTATTCGGATATGAGGGGTAAAAGTGAGAGTCTCCACTTCGCCTTACTTGCATCCTGATTGTCTGCCTCAGAGTCTCAGTTTCATTTTCAGGATTTCTCAGTACAATTCTACACGTTGTTGTTTAGTTGCTGGAAGGGAACATTGAAAAGGAAGCACGTTCACGTAGTTACGTTACCAGTGTACGTGGATTTAGAAGGCTCTTGTTACAGATTCCCAGTTTTTTCTTCTTCTTCTTCTTCTTCTTCTTCTTCTTCTTCTACTTCTTCTGAGCCTATACTACTACGTGAACCATATCAAAGGCTCATATATTATTACGTAGCATTAAGTACCCTATCTCGACTTTTTTTTCTTCTTCTATACACTCTCACGTCAGCCCAACTACTATTCTGTCTACCGTCGACTAGTCTTCACTCCTGTAACTGTTTCACAAAATCAAATGTCATACTATATATAGATATATAGGTATATCTGTACCTACCTACCTTTATATTTCCTCTCCTTCTTGTTCTTGTTCTTGTCGTTGTTGATTTTTTTCCCCTTTTGAGTTTGACTGACTCGTTGACTTGTCGTCCCAGTGAAAAGAATAATGATAATAAAGAAAGTGATAGTGTGTCGCATGTAGTAGGTACATATGCGTAGGTACAGACCTACCGACTGCGTATTCCGTGAACTCTGTTTGAACCTTGTCTAAAAGCCTATGCTGGTCCCACATACGTACATATGTGTTTGTAGTCCGTAGGAAGGGAAACAAATAAAATATTGTCAATGTTGGCAAGTCAAGATTAGAAGAATAATAAGGGAAAGGAGAGGAAGTGGGTTGGAGTGCTATTGAGTGTGAGTGTGAGCAGTGTGTATTTACATTGCTACGTGTTGTAAAAACATAAAAAAAAAGATAAAAATTCTCGTGGATATTTCTATATTGACCTTTCTCTCTCTCTCTCTCTCTGTCTCGAGAAGTCGGGGAGAATTTGAGTGGTGTATAAATAGAAAATATTTGGAGATCATTCAGTGATCACGGAAGTATAAAGTAGGTACCTACCAATCCATAGATAGGTATATGCCCAGTGTCTACAGTCTAGTAGCAGTTCATTTCATTTCAAGTATAAATGTGTAGGTGTCTACCTATAAAAATTGCTGTGATAAGACCACCCTTGATAGCAATATCAGTGCGCCGTGATATTAATACTGTGATATTGATACGATATGTACGGATCTAAGGAGCATCTAAGGGGCCTTTCAAATATGAGTATATAGAAAAGACTTTTTTCTGTATCATGTTTTGAACCTGGTCGCAAACTTAACATTCATTTTTTGCTTTTGTACAGTTTTTGAAAGCATTATTTTCATTTGTGCCATCTTCTAAAGCTGTTTTTCAACCCAAATTCTTGCAAATTCGATTGAAGTCACATTTGCAAGGCCCCTAGGGTATTTTATTACTGGTTTGAGTGCTTGAAGCGCGGACACATGTCTAGTCGGTATAGTGTGGAGATGCGATGGTAGGAAAAAGCTGTGGGGAAAAGACTAAAGGGGAAAAGACGAGTATAATAATATTTTGATGTGACATAATTTGGTGACGGTTGTCTGACTGTTGTTGTTGTTGTTGTGTCCCTCAGATGCGAGTATGAAAGGAGAAAAGATCGGATCGCAAAACATATCTTCCTCGGAATGGATACTCTTGGAAACATTGGACTGCAGGGCAAACCGTCCGTTGCACACCGGCCCATTCCTGACGGTGCAACGAAGACGTCGACGACGGAAATATGTTAGAACCTACTTATTCAAAGACCCCACGCTCATCGATGACCTGTCCGTGCATCAAACTAATTTCGTCCTCGACAGAATCGACGGCTGGGCATTTAACGCTTTCATACTCGATAATGTGACGGGTGGTAAGTGGAACTTTGTTTGTTTTTTTATTTCTTTTATTTCACTTGTAAGTACTTTAAATTCTGAATGCAAAAGGTTACATATTTGTTCCCTGGATGACTAGAGTTAAAATTACATTTAATCGACCGCACATTGTGGATTAGGTAATGCACCTCGATTACTATTACGATTGCGATTAGGATTGCAAAATACCTATAAAAGTAGGTATGTAGGTACAGATTGTCGGCGAAATGGCATTGTAGGTTAAGTCCAGTCCCGCTTATAAGCTTTGTGACCCACTTCCAACGTCTCCTTATTGTCATTTTGACAGAAGTTCCAACAATCAACTTTTTACCTGTTTACTTTTACTTTTGAAACCGTGTAAATTCAGCTTTACTACTGCTAAAAAGGTTAAAATACAGTTTTACTACTTTTTAAAAAGTGCAAATTATACAGTTTACTACTTTGGAAAAGGCGAAAATACAGTTTGACTACTTTTTAAAACGTTTATGTAAATACAGCATTATTAATTTTAGAAAGTGCAAAGCACATTTCTACACATTTTTGAACGTTAAATGAAGTAAACGTTTTACCATTTTTTAAAAGTATAAATATGTACCACTGTTACATATTTGTGAACACGTGTAAATGCTGGTTTTACTATTTTTCAAAAGTAATAAAGTGGAATTTACACTCTTTGTAAACAGTTGTAAAAATGTGAGTGCTGGGACGTCTTACGTCAAAATGGCAATAAACCGGACGGTGAACTGCCGTCACAATGCTTCTTCACCGACGATATGTAATGACGATGCTACGTTCTATTTTGTGTGTGTTTTTGTACATTCTTATCAGTGGTTGTGTGAGTTGGTGAGTTCAAATAGATTTTGATTTTCCAAAATTACAAAGAGACAGGCGTCGGTGTGATACTCTGAGAGAATCTAATCTTGCTGATGTGAGTTAGATAAATAGCAAAGTGTATAATTATGTCTCACGCTATCTTCCTCACCCACAGTGACTGGTTGAGTCAGGTTGTATGGACCGAACGGTCAAATCGACCCAATGAATAAATTATTTATTTATTTTATTAATTATGTCTCACGAATGCGTGTAGGATTAAGCTGGGCGCTGCATGGAGAGAGGAGAGGAGATGCGATAGCATTATAATAACAAGAGTTGAGGATAATAAACTGCGGTGTGTAGGCCTTCTCGGCTTCTATCTCTCGCCTTGTTATCATCTCACACTCACACTCTTTTCCCATCGTCCGTTGTGGCAGGTAGTTGCATGCCAGAGCTCATTTAAATATTAGCTCTCATATCACTCTCCACAAGAATCATTGCACAGTCCACGGAAATGGTCATGGACTTAAGTAGGATTTATTTAGCTTTAGATTGTTCGATTTAAGCCGATGAGTGTATTACAAATAAAAATTAAAGTTTTATCTCAACTAATTGTATCACACTTTCCAGAGACCTTGACTTGCTAAGCAAAATGGGGTATGTTTAAAAATTTAATTCTTACAAGCATCCAAGCTACCCAATTAAGTATGCAATAATTTCGAAAACATGCCGATATTGAAATAGTTCCTTTTGCACCTTTTCAATTGCGTTGAGTGCTGTTTTTAAGTGCAATGGTAAATTCATCATTTTCCTTCGTCGGCGAAGATATTAGCTGTAATTTTGATGAAAGTTGTTAAAACAAACTTAAGCTCCCGTTGCACTGCACTGCTGATTAACTATGATCAACAGTTTATTTGCTGATGTTTGCTTTTGAAGTTGTTAAATGTCTATTCTTGTTCCACTGTTTGTTACGCACGTCATGCTAGTCACGATCTGTGAAGTTGGCCGTTTGCCACAGGGTTTTATACAGTAACTCATTTGAATCATATTTCCGCTCATACGTTTTACGTTACCTACAGTAGGTGAGTGTACTACATGCATCTCTGTCATCCACTGTATCTACTATAGGCATCCCAAAGCCGAGCGAGACACTCCGCTCTGTCAGTTGGAGACTCTAAATGTTGTAATATAAGTTCATCTTGGTTTGGTTTAGTGGGGTTGCCGTGTCATAAAAAGACCAGAGCTCCAGTAGTGCATTGGATTAGTAGACCAACGAGCAATATAGAGGCGGAATGAGAGTGAGCAGCTACCCAGGCAGTGCACACACTATAACACTACTGAGGAGGGAAAAACTCGACGAACGTGTCTGCAGAGACTGCAGACACATGACATGAAATATAGGTTGAGGATATTTGCCTCATTTTGATTCTAAAATAGTCGAGTTTGGTGGAGCCGACGAGGAAGATAGGCCGGGGAGTGAAATTCAATTACAATGAAGAATGCATCATCATCGATTTTTATACTGGGCTCATGAATAACGTAATACCTTTTGGGTTTTGGTTTTGGGTCTCAACTCCAACTCATTGTTTAGTGAATTCATTGAATTGAATTGACCCTCGTGTGAACTATGAAGCTTTTATCACTCCTCTTCTAGCTATTTACCCATTTAGATTCGTTAATTCTATTTCTGCAAACATTCAAATCACTTCCAGCCACACGGCCAGCCAGTCTATATGAACCACAGTTGGTCAGTACATGTTTGCGAAGTAAGGTACCTCGGAGAGATGCGCTGAACTGCGTCGCATTCATTTGTACGCATTAGATTGCACGTCCTCAAGCCCAGGATTATGTCATTTTTTTTTCAATCTCTCAACTCTCATCTCTCATATCTAGGAATTGCAACTAAATTGACAGCTTTGAAAAATTCTGCAAATGTACTGTACCTAGAAATATTTATACGCTATTTCATCAGACCTGAGAGCCGTGTACATGCCCTACAGAGACTGTGTAAAGTAGAGTTTCCAGAATGTACGGGTACCCATAGCTACTTATAATTAGGTAGATACATACCTATATATAGATCTTGTGCAGGAATGTCTCCAATAGATTCTCATCAAAAGGGCTTGTGAACTCTCGGGGATCTTTCAAGTATGGCCTCATACGATTTGAGTTAGAAAAGCGCTTTAGAAAAAGAAGGCAAAAATTACAAAATTCTTTTTAAAAATTGTAGTACCTCATTGCATTGCCATAATATAAGCGTATTGAAAACATACAAAAATAAATGTAACCTTTTTTGAAAGTGTAACATATAGTATGTGGATTTTTCAAAAAATGCAAAAATAAAAAAATGTAGGTGTTTTGAAAGAGCGTCAAAGAGTTCTTTGCACATTTCAAAATCGTTCTTTCTGTGACGTCATAATTGAAAGGCCTCTGGTTGTGTGACATATTGTGACTGACATACAAAGAGGAACACATTCGTATGTAGGAAACGAAAAATGTGTCACGATTCCACGCCTTTAATGAAGTATTGTAGCGAAGTAGTGACACAAATAAAAATTGTGGGAACACTGCTTATATGGATGAAATATATTTATAGGTAGGTATATACTTATCTATGTTTGTATATCTAAATGTAATATCTGAATTGAATTTTATTTATTAAATTTCAGGCCGTCCACTTCCTACATTATGTGTTCACCTGTTCAAAGCTTATGGACTTTTGAAACACTTTGACTTGGACCCTGTTATCGTGTGGAAACTTTTCTGTAAGTAAATTCAACATCATTAGAAATATTCCCTTAAACTATGTACATACCTAATGTAAATTATCTGCCCATATTATGACGCCTAATTATGTATACGTATACGTATAAGTACAAGTACACATATTTGTTACTTACGAATGGATCCTAGAGTCAAAATGGGATTTGAATCAGTAAAAAAAAGTGACAGTAAAGAATCAAGTCCGTCATTGACATTTTTTTTGTATTGATTTTCTTTTCTAATCACACATGAAAACAGAAGGACTGACTTATCTATGTACCTACTTGTGTTGAAAATTGTTTTGAAATGAGCCGAGGAATTGTAGTTGGGAAGGAGGGCAGTGAGTGGAGGTGAATTTTGTGAAAAGAAAGCAGGTTGGGATGGAAATAGGACAAGAAGATGAAGAAAGCATTCAATTTCGATTTCATTCCCTCACTTTTCACTATCTGCTTCTGATGTTCACGTTAAGATCTGTGGACCGTGTGTGTATGTGTCGGCATTGACTGGGTTGTTCGTATCGGTCATACAGCTTGAGCTACTCTATTATTTTATTCCAGACTTCTTTCTCTCTCTCTCTCTTCTTTCTCCTTTCACTTTCTCTTCTTGTCCAGAGAATCAATACCAAGTTGGTCCTCATCTTTTCACCCTTTCCCCAGCTCCATTGTCCTCCAGTCTCAGTCTCTGTCTGTCTATCTCCCGTACTTTTGTACACACGAAACAATAAACATGTAGAACCTACCTACCTACCTACCCACCCTAGCATGGACCCGGGTACCTACCCGTTTGAAGCCCATTGAAATGACGGAGTGGCTCTCTCAAAATATTTTTACGCGAGTCATACCGATACATATATACAGTCCCTTTCGATTAAGCTTCCCATTCAACGATCAATAAATAAAAAGGGACCCTGGGTATATAGCTAGACGTATAGATCGTAACGTCAGGGAACTAGCCTCTTGATTTTTTTTTTGTGAAAATAAACTCTACAATTTGATCGCCTCATAGGAGACGCGCAGAGACACAGACAGGGAAGTAGAGTCGGGCACACTTGCCCACACACACACACACACACACACACACA
>JAQFZC010000069.1:0-95500 GCA_034695205.1 Dicyrtoma fusca
AAAAATAAATACTTAAATGACGAGATTACAGGCGGTAAAAAGCTTCGGCAACTTGTGACCTAAACTTTTGAACAGATTAGGTAGTTTGTCATGTCCACGTGCCACTCACGTAGAAATGTGTACCTACGTACATACCCACACATTCAGATTCTGAACATACGAGAAGTTGATGGTTCTGCGATGACTATGGGGCTGGTGTTGGCTTTGCTCTCTGTCGCACTCCACTTCTTTCGGTTTGAATTCCATAATATTGTGACTCAGCTATGAATTCTGAATTTTGACGAAAGGAAAGGTATTTTGATTTTATGTAAATGTAAATGTGGTAAATGGAAATGCAACAAAGCTGAAAGTGTTTGGTCTTGTTGTTACACTTTTATTCCACTTCAATGTTACGGTATTATTACGCTCATATGATTTGGCTCTGGTTCTTGGAATGCACTCCCTCTCTATATATTTATGACGCTTATATTTATACTATGTGCACGGAGGAATGTAGAAGTTAGAAGATCGAACGCGTATACAACCTACATACACTTTGAATTTCTATACTGCGGTGATGGTGGAAGAGGGGTGCTGGTGGCTCTGTTGCACTTAATTTATGATATACTAGTATTAAAGGTCCGGATATAGATATGGTGATGTGATGGGAAATGGGAGCGGTATAGCTGTGGTGTTTTTATCAAAACCAAACTTTGGAGAGAGGTCCCTCTTTTAAAATGTACGCATAGTGGAGAAACTTTTGAAGACATGAGCCAAGTATTTAAATTGCGTAGGTGGCTTTCAACTTAATCGGATCTTTGCATGAAGTGTCAAATCCGCAGACAAGAAGTTTCTACATAGGTACATGCAAACAGAACCCAATTCGTACCTTACATATATACATATAGATGTATAGGGATACGCTAGCCATTTCCTTAACACAGCCGATAGTACACTCCGCGTTTCCATTATTTTTTGGACAGATTCTTGGGTGGTTCTTGGATATACCTACTCCGTGTAAAAGTGAAGACGCATAGCTCTGGATCGGCGAACAGTACACGTGGCTATTTAAAATCCAGGCTGACTGGAGGGTACTGGGATTCCGGGAGAGAGTGTGTTACGGTTGTTATTGTCACAAGCATTTATTGACGAGTACCGTAAGCCTCTTTACTATCAGTTGATAGCCTCTTTCTTCCTCTGAGGTGACATTCCACCTTTTAAGCTCATTTCAAAGAAAGCAGGGAAAGAAGACGGGAGAGAGGCAGGTGGGGAGAAAGGACGGGACAGGACACGACAAGACAAAGTGACAATGCAGACAACTATAGCTTAATCATCTTCCTAAAACTAAAAGCTCTCGGAAATCATGTAACTTTCTCTCATCGACTCTAGTGATCCGTATTACCCGGGATTACTCCGCTATGCTTTTAGCTCGGCCGTTACTACTCCTTTCCACTTATTAGCAGTGTGCTCCTCACGCTCTGTACCTGTACAAGATACCCTAGAAAATGCAAACAGTGGCTTCAAGATGAGGATGAGGGGCTCTCGGACTTGGTGGAGGAGAGTGCTTGAATAAATTGTATTGTAAAGACATGTGAAGGCTCCATACGGGTCTACACGACTGAGCCACACAGACTTACCAGTGAGGCTTGTAAATGTTTATGGAGAAATTCCATGGAATTGCTAATCGAATAGCATACATTAATAAATGCCCCGCTCCACATAAACAGTGCAGTGGGGAGGCTGCTGGGACGGGAGAAGTAGAATACGGAGAGAAAGAGAGACGGGGAGATAGAGAGAGTGTGAGTCCAGATATATACATAGTAGGATGAATTGTTCATGGGAAACATTATTGTAAGCATCATGATTGCTTTTAATTAGTGCTTGGGTCCGTGTTCGCTTGTCTGGATACAAGTAGCAGGTAGCAGTGAGCATGTCCGGACGGGCTGTTGGTTGTTGTTCGTAAGTGGTAAGCTTCCTTGAGCTGATTATGAATAATTCCACGGCTTGCAGTCCGCATTACCTGCCTCCCTTCTCTTCTCCAGCCTCGACTGACTAATACACTCCACACAACATACCTAATATGTGTAATTACAAGGACCCTTTGGCTCGCTCCCACCTTCTCATCCTCGCCCATTAGTCAAATGAATATATGGATCCCTTCTTCTCATCTCTGTCTTCTTCACGGATCACTACCAGCCCATCTACAAGGAGCAATTAAATATTGTATTCCCTTCCTCTTTTATTATTGACACAATTATTCTGGCGAGTGTTGGTCTCATGGAGATGTCGTGTTAACTCAAATCCATCTTCGCGATTGGGTTCCAACACGGCAATCCCTCTGTCATCTCCTTCCACCAGAAACATCGACCCGTGTGTGTGTGTGCTTGTCGAGTGCTCGGCCCACTCAATCACACTCTCCTCTATCTCTCGCTCTCTCTCTCTCTTTCGTCTTCTCCTGTCCACCATCCACCCAACGCCTGCATACCAACTAGAAAACAAAGTGATGCTCACGGGAGTAGAAGGAATTAGGGAAATTGAATATTGCATAGATACGTTTCCGGGGGGAGGGAGGGATTTGTTCCACACTACTTTATGCTCCTTCCAAATATTTCAATTAATGTGTAAATTTTCTACAATTGCAAGACAGCAACAACAGCATCGAGGAAAATAGTTTTGTCATGTCTACAGTTATTTTCTCTCTAATGTGCTTACGTCATTATTTCTACGGAATGAAAATAAAAATATTTGTGTTCTTCTGTAACGATCACAACAACATGACATCAGGATCTAGAAAATCAGAATATATCCAAGGATACAGAAGACTTGTGCTCCTTTTCATGTCGAGTATGAACTCAGCAATGGTTTGTTTTTCTTTCCCTTCAAATAAAAATGGTTTTATTGCCCCATCTGCATTGCACATGCACATGCTCCACGAGGGAAAGTATGCAGAAAAATATATTGGGACAGAAAGAAAAAATGTTGCTCCACTGCTACATGCATGAAGTACAAGTATGCATGTGGGACTGACGTTTGTTTTTGTTTGTGCTGCTGGAACGTAGGCAGCGTTGCGGTGTGTTGACGATGCTACAGATCATGTCAGATTTATCTTGTCTACGGGGTCAGGGATATAATTCAGACACAAGTCAAGAGTTGGCAGTAGTTCATGTAGATACGGAGAGGAGACAAGGGAAATACGAATGGCGACTGCAATATAATCAGACAAGAGCAAGTTGTGTGCTGTTTAAATTAAAATGTATTCCTTGCCTTGGCGGAGGGGGAACGTGCCTCAAGAATTAAAGTTAGAGGGAGTAGGAGAGTACAAGGAGTTTGTAGTTTGGGAGCCTATGTATTTATTTATGTTTGTCGGGAGCAATCTAGCTGAATGTTATTTGGGCACGACAAGAACGATAATAATAATTCCAATGCTTCTGAGTGGTCTGTGAGGCATAGATACTTAATACAGCATGTTGAATGCATAGTAATAAATTATTGTTTCATATGATTTGATAAATTCCAATTCCATGAGACCTCCGAATGGAACGAAACGAAACGAGATGAAACCAAGAAAAGCATATCTTCCATTTCTATTTATAACTATATCAACTCTCTCTCTCAAAACTCACTCCTTGCGTTTCCACTACCTTCTGCGGAGAGTAGAGAGTAGCAGTTAGCAGTAGCATGGGGCACTTTTGCATGCTTCGAGGATTTTCCATGATGTGATACCACCGACCGATGCGATGTGATGCGTGCGGGTTTCAATACTCAACCCATACATGCACTTATACATGCATGCCCATCTCTGGAAGTATACTTTACATTTTAAATGTTACTCTCGTCCCAATATTTCCGCCACAATGCTATGTACCGTAGAAACTTGGATTTGATGGTGATTCGGGCAGTCTAATGGATCTCAGACAAATCGGAAATCTGACTATCAGTTTGTAATAAGAAACTTTTCAGCCATCGGGAATTGAGAGAGAGAGAGAGAGACAGAGACAGAGAGAGCGGGACGGTTGCAGATGGGAGTTGGCATTTTCGGTGATAGTTCTACCCGTTATTTCTTGTGCTTTATATGTACCAAGTGTATACTGGTAGTGTATGGACGCACAGTGTGCTATGCATATCCGTACATTACAAAATACAATATTCGATTTTGCAATAATATATAAAATGTATTTACAAGGGAAATGATGAGGGCAGAACTGGTATAATAAATACGTACAAATACGGAGGTAGTATGTACACCTGGAGCAGTTGGAGTTGAAGCTGATGCTGTGCATCTGTTCTCATGCCTCACTCCTTCCCTTCAACTCGAGAATGAGAATATTGAGAATTTATCATAAATAAATCCATAATAGAAAACTAGGTATGCAAAGACGGGACAGCGGAGGCTCGGCGGATGTACGGGATGGAAAGGCACGGAAGGTGGGAGCTTACACAATGTCTCTCTAGGCGATTCAAATGTGAATTCTATTTCCAAAGTTATTTATAAGACTTGATTCGTCACAAGGATGGAAGGGCTGGTTCTGGTTCTGGTTCTGGTCGAGTTTAGCTAGTACTGTGTAGTATGGTGATGGTGATGGTAATGCTGCTGTATCTGTAGGCTGTTGGGCTGTTGTTGTTGTGCAGGTAGTTTGTAGTTGTGTACATGCATCTGGATGAATAGACAAGTGCTCAGCATTAGTCTTGGGATGTGACACAACTCGGAAATGTGAAATGCTCAAATCCAAATCCAACGTCTAGCCCATCTCCTACTTGCTATTTGCATTCCCCTTTCCAAGTAAATGTACGCTGGATTCTCAATTTGAATTTGACCGATGTGATGCGATGAACGTAAAGTGCCTTGCCCCTCCATCCATCCATCCCACAACTGGCAGAAGCACCAGCCCCAGCCGCAGAGCACCAACAGTAGTGGCGGTGGCAAAGTGTGCATGAGTAGTCCACGGTTTCCAATAATCCCATCTAAGTATTCCCTCATGTTGACTCAAGTTTTTCCTCCATAGTCTCGTAGGTACTAAAATTAACATCAAGATTTACTATGTCTCCGCTTGGACGCTCCATGCTCATCCTCCGGCTCAGGCTTTCGAGGGTTGTGGGTGGTGTGAAGTGTGTGGGTATGTACATATGGTCCATGATATATTTCTCTCTTGATGTTGTCCCCATTTTCTCATCAAACTTTTCGCTAAATGCATGTCTAAAGATCTATTTACAGATTAACGACCTATTTCACCCACTATTTCCTGGCAATAAAATTGCTTTCCTATCTCTTCCAACCTGTCTTTACATTCAAAGCCTTCCACATACACGCAGCACAGGGCCCCATTGCTTAGTGCTATGCCGTACTATGTTTCACTCTCACTCTACGTTCGCGAATTCTAGAGTTGCTGTTACAAGCCTCAAAAATAGTCTACCAGAACAACCCTAACTAACTCTACTCTTTTTGCTCTAATATTGGGTTTGATAGACACGGTATGGAACTTTACAGTGCGTCCACCTGTAAATAGGAAAGAATTCGGATGGGTAGCGTATTACAATTTTATGGGAGTAACAGGGTTAAAATAACATTGTCAAAGCATTGTATTGTTAGTCTGACGAGCTATTTTAAATAAGAAAAATAGTAACAGCCTTGATTACGACCTAATATGCGCATACTGACGTAAAAACGGCCATTTATCCATTGGCTTCGTCGTGGCAACTTTTATATCGCTTTATTAGCTCTCTAATAATATAGCATGGCCAATAGCGAAAATGACAATTAACGTATGCAGATAGCTAGATGTGTGATTCTAGTTCATAAATAATTTATAATGTCTTCAAAGTTATAGGCAGGCCATTTATAACTTGAGAGTAGGTCCCTCCAATCCGTCTTCGACATGCACCAAGGGAATTATTTACCACAGCATGGTGGCTTCTCTTGAGGTCAAATCATGAAGCGATGAAACAGTAGTGGGTAGAGAAAGACACGTAGCCCCTAGTAGAAAAGATGACAAGGAGCAGTCTATACATGGACGGGGAAAAGGAGAATGCCGGGGAAGGCAGTGGTAGGTGGAGGGCATAAACATAAATACTCATCAACTGATAATAGTAGCTGTCGGGGCATATTGAAAAATAAATTGATTGCTTCTCAATAATAATACACACCGCGACCGTGCATACTTGCTGCCTGCCTGCCTATAACCTTAAAGATAGCGTTGGATAAACGGTCTTTTTTGTGTTCTGGGTTGACAAACTGTGTTCGGAACGAACCTACCTACCAAGGTCCACCTATAAATATCCCCCCGATAATACTTCTTCTTCCGTAGTTATGTACATACATTACTAACCAATCGCACACAAAAGTAGTTCAGTGTATTAACAATATACATGCGTCCTAGTTTCCACACAGCAATCCTATTACCGGAGACGAGCATGGAAAATAATACGCTGATTGTGGGACGGACCGAAGTTGTAGTGGAAAAGTCTTATGTGATTCATCAATGTCTCTTGAGTACATGATGAATACGAATATGGAATGCCGGCAAACATGATGGCACGCAAATTACCGTCTTTATTGTCATTTGTCAATTGTGTGTCGACCAAGAAAATAGAATAGAATAGACGACACTACATGGACACTCTCCACTCTCTCATTTCATGAGATTCAATCGTAATTTTCTTCACGATTAAATAAAATAGACATTTTCTCTCCCCTTTATTTTGGTGTCAACTATAATCAAATGCCTATCGCACATCACTAGCCAAGCCGTCTCCTCGGCCCACTCACTCTGTACTTACACGCCTCCTTACACTCACTCCTATGAGCTCGACGTCTGTCTCGGCTAAAACTCCTTATTGCTTTTCTTTTCTCCGCCACATAACATATTAAATATTTATTGGGGGAGATGTACCTACGGAGGATGTGTACGCACACAAGCTAAGCTCCGCGATTCCCTATAAAATAATTTTAGTACATAATATAATTCGAAGGGAAGACGAAACCCAAGAAGGAGTGGAGTCTTTTGTCAACCACTTAACTCGCTACGTAAGTTCTTTAAAAGCCCAGAGGGAGAGAGCGGTGAAAGAGAAAGGAGCTGAGCTGCGAGCAGAGTATCATTTCTCAGTATCAGTATGTAATTATGCATAAGAAACGACTTTGAATTGAATCCCCATCATATTTACTGCCATTACCATTGGACTGCTCTCAACTTGTACTGTGTTACTCTTGTATACCGAGTAGGACGGAAGCCTACCCAGCTCAACTACCACAAACGACTGCGAGCGACCCACAACAACCGACTCCCACCTTTATTTTATTTCATATATCTTTCAAAGCAAAAAATTCAATTTCAGTCTCACCGGCGGATCCCGCACAGCCCTAGAGGATCCGTACATAGACATAGCTAAGCAGGTAAAAAGCCAGTTCGTCGAGACGTTGGCTCGTTCACGTAGTCAATAATGGAATTGGAGCTTGAATAGAATTGAATTTTTCGTGTCAATATTTCAATGTTCAATATTCAATGGGCCATGAGTCGATTTGGAGGATGTAAAATTGACTATAGTGTCTACCCCGTATATATTTGGGACGGTATAGTATACTGTCTGGGTAAGAGGTATAGGAACTAACGATTGTATTGAAACATTAAGTAAATCGATTTTTAATTTAACTCCAAAGGATAATACCATATATTTCCACGGTTTCATTTTTCCGGTAGGAATAAGTGAGAGGCTCCATGTACATACATGAATTTTTAAACATTAATTCATGGAAAGAGTCCAACTGGGACTGGAATTTACATGTCTACTTCCTATTCAAATGTCCATAGTGATTTGAATATTTCTCTTATTTTTGATTCCTACTATTTTTTATAACTAAACACGAATGGGTATATTTTCATAAACTTCACATTTCACAAAGGCTCCATGTAATTTTTATTAAATATTCAACTTTCAGAACTACTTCCCCAGACTTCCGACGGCACTGCTCTGGACATGCTTACCTATTGATTTACCTCGGCAAATAATAGCCAAGCAGTTTATTACTGTAGCAGAGATAAAGTCAAAGTCCAGCCGTATCTGTCACAGAAGTCTCTACGATATGATTAATTTGTATTGTTTAACCATTTCGGAACTTCCATGATGAGAAACCATGGAAAGAATTCTGTATAAAAGTGTTTGTTATGCAAGTTAACTTAGTCAAAAAGTTCAAAACTAGAAACCGACGGTTTCGAAAAGGTCAAAAACCAGAAATCAACTTTTTCAAGAAGATTAAAAATAGAAATCTACACTTTCAAAAATGCCAAAAAACCAGAAATTAGCTTTTCCAAAAACAATCAAAACTAGAAACTGGCACTTTCAAAAAGGTCAAAACTAAAACTAGTAATCAACATTTTCAAAAACATGTAAACCTAGATATGCTTCGCTTTCGAAAAGGTTAAAATCAGGGCGAATGGGTGTGTGAGTGACAGTCATAGCAACGCGGATAGGAAGAAAAAGAAAGGTGGATTCTGCTAATGCCAATACATTTAAATACAATCTTCAAAATCACGGGGACGCCATATGTAGCATGTGCTTGCTTAAATTCCCATCCTCGCTTTCCACCCAAGGCAATGGAGTGTAATGCAAAGAGATGTCAAACTTGGGCCTCACTGACCGTTGACTGTCGTCGGCGTATTGGCATGGGTGCGAGCCAAAAAAGGCCGAATGTTAATATTCTTACTCAGCTGGAGAGACTTTTGCCAGTGCAGTGCCAATGGAGTTGGACTATACGTGGAGGAGCGAGAAGTGGTTCTACTTGTGGTGGCTTTGGGAAGTGACTGGCTATGAGAATACGTATGAATTGACTTGGTGAGTTTGAGAGCTGAAATTGAAGAAAGTTAAGCTGACGGGAAGCTGGTCTGATACTGAGTCTGGCTCTAGCTCTGGTTCGGGTCTGATCTGGTCTAAGCTGGCTCTAGAGGAAGAGTGTAGTGGCCATGATTAATGCGGTTTCACGGGTGGACAAATGGGATCTGACTGTTTCACTTATTTAATTTCCTTCCATCGACCACCTGGTATTGAAAGCTCCCACCTCTTCCATCCTCCACATCCACACTCTCCACACAGACTGTTAACTAGATTTCTTTCACTCCACATCATCCACGCTTCCCCAAAACATGTACACATTATTATGATTATAGTATTAGCGCTCTCGCCAGTACCAGCTAACTACTTGCATACAGTCAGTGGCGGATCCAAGGGGACTAAACTGGACCCAAAACACCCAATGAACAGTGAATTCGTTGGAGATAAAATGAGATTTTTTTGAAAGAATTGAGCTTTTTTAGAATACAAATAGAAAATCGTTTGGTCGCAACTTGTTGTTTTTACTTGGATTTCCCTAATTTTCATAGTAAAAATTTATTTTTTGGCACACGAAGCCCCCCGCCCCCCCCCCTTCGACAATTTTCTGGATCCGCCCCTGCTTTCATGGGAAGACACCTTACTTACATACATTCCAGTACAGCCTATCCCTTCTGGCTATACCCATGAATCCTTTCCTTTACTACGGTGAGGTTTGGCCTCAGTTTGCACTGACAACAATAATAATTCACAGACAAACAAGCTAGCTTCGGTAATCCATCAGAACATTGACGCGAATTAAACAGGAGTTGGTTTTAATACATTCTGAACTACGGACGGAAATGTTGAAGGAATGTAAACTAATCATTATCTATAATTAATTTTGCTTTGAACATGCTGTAAAGCGTGTAAAAGGAAATATGAGCCGACCGGATGAAAAGAATGAGCGAAGCCGCGGATGTATAGTGAATCCCTGCATTTATTCTATTCTCTCCTCTTGCGGCACTGACTGAAGGGAAGGCTCTTACATACATGCATACAGGCATGCATGAGATCATTACAAATTATGTTACATTCGACGAGGAAACCCTCCAAAAGTTTCACTATCATTTAGTTTCCTTGCTTTCATTTCGATTATTCGATTCGATTCGAATCCATTCCATTTCATTTCGTTTGGTGGAACCGCACTGGATTGGGATTTCCATTCCATCCGGCGGACATGATTATTATTTTGTCAGGAGACCCATTACTTTCTGTATTAAACTCGATCCGTCTAATTAGGGAAACTCGGCTCAAATGTGAAAGTACGGAGTGAGAGACATGGCTTTTTTCTCAATGAATTCCTAATTTATTAATACTATTCATTTTGTAGCTAACTTTGCTCACTAACCCGTCAACTAACCCGAGTCCAACTCAAGTATCATGTCTACCATCAACTAACTGAGAAGGGGAAGGGAATGCAAATGAGAATCTAATGTAAACCAATTATATCAACATGGGCTTGGGTGATCAGACGAGCTTGACAGGGATTGAATGGAAGGTTATTAGACATGGCTGTTAGTTTTGGTTCAGATCAAATCTGATGAAATGAGAATTGAAACCAAAAATTTGGGAAATATAATATAATATCAAATGCGTTTTAAGCAGAGACCCTGTGAGACTTGTTGTTGTTATGCTTTCCATCGCATCGGTTTCCGATGCAGTCGTTTCTCTTTGATGCCTGGATTACCGGGAGGACAAGAGGAGTGAGAGCAGTTGTAGCAGAACGGTGCATTAATGTTTTTTGAGGTAAATTACAAGTAGATATTTGGAGGGAGGGATATCAGTAATTTCATTGTCGGTTGCAGAAAAGATCGCATCGACATGGCGGATGATGATGGATCTAGGGTCATGGAGAAAGTGAGGAGAGGGCTTACGGGAGTGAAAGTAAGGGAAGATGTTAATATCAAAAATATTGTTATGACCATAGTTGCATAGGTATACGTCTCCTTTAGCTTTGTGATGCATATCTTATCTAACTACTACTTCCTCCTGCTCCACAACAAAAGAGAAATCGCTTTGTACTAAATTGAGTTTAAGCATGAAAGGCTGGTTTTGGATCTGGATCTGGATGTGGATCTGGTGGTGAGCGAGGATGTGTTCCGGGCGGTTGTATCACTGATCACTGGCAGCAGCAACACAGGCTCCTTCCATCATTGTTCTTTCTCTCAGTTAAAAGTATGATGGACGTGAAATGACGTGGGGAGGGCGGTGAATGAGGTTTGTCTCTGCCGTCAGAATTTTATCATATCTCCATGTAAAGCACAGCATGACAGAGTGACTAACAGCCTTTCTAATAATTCCATTAGTAATATATTATTACAGGGACATTCAATTCTTTCGTTTGCTTTTGGGATTTTCACCCACATTGATTCCCCTCCTCGCACGAAGGGGAATTTGGGAAAGTTAAAAAGTGACAGTTTTGTTATTGCAGGGCTATGATGCCTGAGTATGCCTAATTAAAAGTTGCCACCGATGGAAAATTGGAAATCACCTGCGTCGTTCGTGTGCAATTAAAAAGCATTAGTTGATTGTTACAGTACTTTGTGCCGGGCTTATTTGTATTAATTCACTTTCTCTCCATACCTTTCACTGCCACCAAAACCATATTTTACTTTCTAAAGTCAGCGCCTGAGGTTCGCTGATGGCTTATTCATGGCGTACATATGAGTAAGGAGTGCCTAGCAATATATAGCAAGGGCCACACCATAGTCCCTCTGTGCTATTTGAGCTCTTTCCTGGGCTGTATAGGAACTACGTCCATACATTAGAGAAATAAGGACAGGTACTTTCACTTGATTCACTTGGTCTGATAGAGGTTCACGTCTGTCTAGTCAAATGCTCTCGAAAACTCAAGTCGGTGTAATTGTTAAGGTGGGTGGCATGGTGAAGGAGAGAGAAAGAGTGCACTCTGTCTCTCTCTCTGTCGCTGTACGTATATATCTTGACATCCTATCCAAGCTTAAGTTGAGAAGATTGTGAAGGAACATTGAAGAAGCTCCGACCTATTTCACCATTTACTTAAGTTAGAGTCTAATTAACTGTCAAGGTAAATTAATCTATTCATATGAGGAGCAACTAATAGAATATGCGACAACTTACGACTTCCATTCATGCATGAATTTCCATACGTGCATCTATCCCCATGCTTCCATAACCATACCCACGCCGTCATGAATAACTCAACAAGACTTTCCAACTCCAAAACCACTGACTCACTGACTCACTTCCACTCAACCCTCCATTTCGCTTCCACCAAATTCCGGCAACTCCAACTTCCCAATCGAAGTCCCGCTCTCTTCCCTTTTTCCTAACGATAAGTATTTTAATGCTCTCTCTCCCTCTGTCTGTCTATTATGGATGTGAAACCAGATTCACATTCGCCATCTATAATTACCTATATAATTGTGTAAGCATATACTACCTACATACATATGTGGTGCACTCCCCTCAGACTCTGCCTCAATTATTCCGCATATCACCATTCTCCCATTCGCATTATCTTTCCCATGGACTGTGCTGATAATTCCCAGCACGTTACACCTGCAACGAGGGCTCCGTCTGTGGTTATGGCTCCTCCGACAGCCCTTATTACTTGCGGATGCGCTAGTCGCTACGTCTCCTTTTTTACAATGAGAGACAGAGCAACAATGAGGGCAGAATTACCTCATCAGCTCCGTAATTACCAGGGAAGTACAGTGGACAGCGTAAGTGATAGGCATGGCGTGTCATAATCATGGTAATGCTACCCAGGTCCTACTTCTAATAATAATAACACAAACAATAGCTGAGCACCACCAGCCAGAGATATACAAGGAGCTCAACAATTAATTCCCTTTAATTTCCCCTCAAAACACATACAGAGCCAGCCCAATGCAACGTCCCGTCTCCTTTTTCCATTCCTCCGTCTATTTTTATTCGACTAGATAAGAGTGAGAACAAAAGTAGCGAGGACTGACTGTGCATGCTTTGGTTTTGTTATGGTTTGCTTTATCACGACCGTTCTATGTTTAATGTTGTTTTGGTTTTGTTTTCTTTGTTGAAACGCTCCATGTTTGTATAGGCAGGAGCAGGCGATATTTATGCGGTATCTCAGTATGCACGTGTTTATTCATTTTTTATATGAAATGTATCCCGACTCTCTCTCTCTCTCTTTCGCAGTACTTGAGCACTCAGTACCTCCTTCCTACGTTCCTACACCTACGTGCTTTCCCGGGTATAGCCCCCACCATACTCTCACTCAACAGCAGAAGTTGATCCAAGACGATAAATAAGTATTACATACGTAAAGATATGTGTAGATACCCAATGCGTATGAGTGGCTACCTGCTCGGCTGCCCACCAATCTGTTCCTAGGCAGGCAAGCAAGTAGGCAGCTACTTCACATGCTTCATTCCGTCCTTACTTTGTACTCCATTTCATTATATTTCGGATTGTGGAGTGTTTTGGATCGTGTCACGTAAATATGCAGGCTATATGAAGATGTAGGTACCTAGCGTACTTAGGAGTAGTTGGCTCTCCCTCTCACATGTTGGTTAGGTCATGCAATAGAAAATGGATAATTCACGAGCTCAGCTTAACGCAGGTACCTAATTCATATATGGAAACGACGAGTCGTTCATTGCCTTTGTAATATAAATATAAAATACAGTAGAGCCCTTGTTATTGTCCATAATCCGGTATTCTATTTCATGTATGGCAATATTCTGCACGTACATAGTTTGTGCATTTGAGTACGTATAAACCCATTCGAGCCATTTCTTTAAATAACCCGATGAACCACCCGTCCATTCTCCTTCCATATACACTTAATTTTCGTCGATAAAAGAAGAGTAGTGTTTCTACATTGCTCGAACAACAATAATTGTAGCGAATACGAGCATTTAAATGTATTTATAAACTAACTTTTAAGAAATTGGTAGAAAAAATTCCATGAAAAATTCAAACTTACCTTTTCACACAAGTTAATTGGCTGATGGTCATTTTTATATCCTTTTTGCTCAATACTCTCTGTTGTTATGGGTCTCGGCCCTGGAGTCATTCATGCAAATTGTGTGGGTATTTGAGTGGAGACACTATATAGATTGTGAGTTTACCGCGGAATTTGATTCGTGACCACCTTATATATGTAGATTTTGTAATAGATTTGCTAGTATAATTATAGTTAACGACAGCACTTTGATATGTAGGAATTCATGTTGATAATTATGTAGAATTTTCCTTGAATATTAGTAAGTTTTAATTGAGTGTAATTTAATGGCACATGAAATTGACGTATAGATAGATTAGTTTAGAGACTAACAAGTAATTTTTGGAGAGTATAGCACATTGTTGATATGTATTCGTTTCCAAAGAATTTATGATCTAGGGATTCCTCCACATGCCTTCCTGCATACCTATCTGTACTATGTATGGGTACACTACAGTCCCGTTCAGTACAATAGATAATTGGAGAGAGAAGCTCAAATAGTGGAGAGTGGAGGTGGATTGAATTCGACTGGTGGTAATGTTTTGTTGATATTAGTCAAGTCATTAAAATGTTTGTCACCGTAGACACAGGAAAGACAGACAAACTTGTTTTGTTTTCCATTAATTCACCTGCTCGACACGTACACACGCGTAGCTATAAAGAGACGTGGGACGGAGGGAGTTGCTACCCACGGATCCGCGTACACATACTTCTTCGCCGAGTGTGAGTTTATTGTATGGATGTATGTGTTATTGAATTGACGGGGCCTTTGGTATTCAGGCTAGGAGTTGAGAAGGACTGAACATAAACCATTTGTTTGGAAAGTTTTCAATGCTCACGACACTTGATTCACTTTCTTCCCCCAGCTAATTACATAAGAATAGACAAGAGACAGCCAACTGATTTATTTATTTCTTCACTCTTTTTTCCCTCTTTTATTTCTGCAGAGACGAGAGAGAGTGAGAGAGACTGAATGTGTGTGTGAGGAGGAAATTGGTATTTGCTTTCTCTCTCTTTCTCCTGATAGGCTGGGATTAGACAAGTGCCTGCTAGCTCACCAGTTAGTCTGACTGAGTCTGGGTCGTGCTTCTGCTAGTGTTTTGGTTTTTGAATTTCCCGTTTGCCTTTGCTTTATTCTTGGTTTGCTGAGCTTGTGGGGTATACTCTTGATAAAATGATTTATGTTGTATTTGATGAGAGTTCATTTGGATGTTGACACACGTAAATCAAGCTGTCTTTAAATATTGTTTGACATTTACTCAATCTCGCTCTACCTTCTTGTGCGTTCCTCCGTCGAGTGCATACATGCATGTGGGGAGCTGGACTTTTTCCCTCTGTCTCTCTGTGACATATGGGAAAGATTAAATTGGAACGGGGACGTACGTCTTCTGTTGACTTTGCATGAACGGAAAACAGAGCACGGAGCGTTTGTTTTACTTTTATTTGCCACGACTGATGACGACGATTGAGGATGATTATCATGTATATAGCTGTACTTTCTCTCTCCGTGTGTGTGCCTCTGTATTTGCCAACTTCATTTGCCAGTCGTCTTCCTTCTCGAAGTCGCCAATTCCTTTCTCTTTCTCCTGCTCCGACGGTCTCTGTGTTATGTAGTGGAGGAAGGCTTGGAAGGAGAAGAACTGTTCGAGGAGAGAAACACGTGAAATTATCGATGATATCTGTAGAAAATCGGCGAGTGTAGACACGTCTCTTATCTTTTGTGTTCTGACAGTGAGTTGTACGAGCACATATTATTTCCTCTGTCCTCAATTCCCTCACATTGGCTCGACGAGCCTAGCTTGTGTCAACAGAGCTTAAGCAGCTACATATGTATGTAAGTAGAAACAATTAGATATATGTGCTATAGTGTATAAGGGATTATTCCGTATAGCTCCCCTGTTTTACTTGTTTTACTGGGGGAAGATGTTATTATAGGAGAATGGAAAAAAAGGACGTAGAGTCGACTGACGACTCGGAATACAAAAACGACTTGACATGTAATGTCGGTAGAAGCGAAGCCTTAATTGGGCAATAGATAATTTTAATCCGTGATTATTCTTGTAAGCTTACCCAACAACTCGCAGTTGTCAATAACGACAGATACGTTTACATGTAAAATCTGCACGCAGTACAACACAATGCAGATGTCTTAGGGCTATATATCCGTCTTTGCCCGGGTAAAATTCCAGTTATAATCCCGAGCCCCAACCAAATGTAAACAATATTTTAACAATGTTTACTTCTATGGGTCAGATTCCAATGTATTCTCAGCCAATTGTACAGCTAGTTCTTGTTAAACAGACACGACGGCTTCTCGCCCGGTAGGTACATAATTGTATGTATATACAGGGACTGGAATTATTAGGTATAGGATGTTTGAACAATTTGAAATCCTATCACTTCCCCACACGATCCAATCACAGACTGTACGCGGAGTAGAATCAGACCATGCTTGGAGAGTTGATTATAAGGAGAGTCTGGTTATAGCTGAATGATAAATTTGTGATCGTGTACAAAGCTCCGAGTGAAGATGAGACTGGAGGTGATGGGAGGACACGTAGTTAGACGGAGCCCAAGTTGTGGGCGACAAGGGCTAATAATAATATCGGGAGTCTAGTTCCCGTTTCCAGTCAAAATAGAAGAAGTGAGAGAAGATCTTTCGTCTCCTTCCTCGCTACTCTTGACTCATGACAGAGCTGAGGAAGAATGAAGGGAAGAAAGAAAGAAATAAGACGAGAGAAGTCTGTCCTTGTTGACAATAACGATGCTTTCTCCTTCCACTGCTTTCTCCAAACTAACTCATCTCTCATCGAACAACTTCTCAAGGCAATTTATATTCCAATTCCAACTTCATGCCTTCCACTGTCTTATTGACTACATGAAATAATTTCTAATTTTCTCTTCTTCTTCTGTCACTACTTCCTTCCTCGGAAGCTGTCCATGCCCTTCGTCTTCGGAACTACACTCTACCTCTCCCCACGCCCGACGTACTGACAGAGTTAGATCAAAGTACGTTGATTATTCTAATTATATTTCCTCTCCCACCAGTCCCTACACACAAGTTTACGTCGGGGCCAACTTTACACGAAACAATTATGCCTGTTTTCAAATTCAAATTCAAATTCTAACGAATAACTTTCCTCTCACTGTCTGCAAGACAATTATAAAGTTGATTATTTTCCACGGGTAATGAGCACCGAAATGGAGAAAAACTGATTGATTGAAGGAACTGCGAACGTGTTAAATGTCAGTAGTAGGCGGAGTGGCAATGCCAATGCCAATGCCAGTCCTGGAGTTTGTAGTATTTGTACATCCTTCTCTATACAATATCTGTAGCTAACTTTTGCTTCCTCTGTACGCTTTAATTTTTTGATTTGATTTTCACAAGGAGTCAATTTCAAATATCAGATGTGTGCGCCAAAGTAATCGGTGGATTTGAAATATATTTGAAAAATGTGAGGAATTCTGAGCTGCTTGGGCTAGTAGTAATTGTGGAAGATTGGAGAGGAAGAGTGACAAGTTGTCTCTGTGACTGTAGGCTTGATTTCACACTCAAATATTCGATTTGGATAAATGACGAGAAGTACGAAGGCTAATAAAGCGGATGTACATGAGGAGTAGAGTGGAGCACGGTAGAGTAGAGTAGACACACACACACACACACACAGAGTATAGAGTATAAGTGGAGCAACAGAAAAAACGGGAGCAAGCGATCGACTGCGGGAACTCAAGCTTTGCTCGTGAGGGACTAAAAGCATGCGAGCAGACAGACACAGAGAGAACTCAAGTTCTTCAGAGTGCTCCGAGTCCCAGTCCCAGTTCAACTATGCCCGTATCTACCTATCATTGAACATAAGAGTAAGAGCTGGGCCGTCGTCTCTCGTATATGAAGGCCTTTTTAGAAGCTCAACTCTAAAGCTCCACTTCTTCACTCGCTTCGTTCTGTCGTCCGTCCGTCCGTCCGTCCGGAATGCACAAACAATCTTGATGAAAATTCCACATTTTCTCTTTTAAGGAATTCGTAATTTTGTAATTTTAAAATTCTACATTAAACTGTAACTGTGGGTAGTTTTCCTTGGCTGTATCTATTGTTGTAATGGATTCTCGTAACAGTTATATGAGTGGATCGGTAGGTTGCTTTTACTTTGTGAGGTTGTGCGACGACTGGTTCGCATCTACCTCGGCCCGCTTCCCGAGGTGGCAGAATGAAGGGAAAAGCGCCTGAGTTTCAATCCCACGGAATAGTTGAGCGTGGAGCAGAAAGAAGCGTAGTAGTGCACACCACTCGAAACAAAGTCGTACATGTATGTGGTGAGCCAAGTAGCTTTGCCTTCAAGTTTTATACGTACTCGGAGGTATACGGACTAGCAGACACACTAGGCGCTTGAACTTACTCAGCACTCAGCAGAGTAAAGTATGGTTAGCCTACACTTCCCCACTATGTGTCCGTATCTGTAGACTGTAGACAGAAACTGACTCGCTCTGCTAATGGTATGGCATGCAGCTGAACTTGTTCAGATATTTTCCTATACTATTCAAGACCAAGACGAGCGGAGTTACTGCTACTGCCACTGCCATTGCCACTGCTGCTGCTCCTGCTTATATATTCAATAGTGACTATGGGCTCCATATATACAGTGCGGTCTATACTCCCGTTGGGTTGTTTCTTCGGTTCGGGGCCTGCTGCTCGCCTCCTATGCTTCTCCCTTGTACCACCCGAGCCCCTCACTATCCCTCACTCACTTTTACGCCAGTCGACATCCAATACCCGGGTTATTCCTTGGCGCCTTTCCCCTTCTTTCTCTGGCTGTCGAAAACTTATTCTTGCTATGTACCGTGGTCTGCCTTCACTCTTTCACTTCCCTCTCACTCTCTCTCTCTCTCCCTGGTTCTCTTCTATCTTTCCCAAAATCTTGTGGAATTCCCGTTTAAAAAGCCTGTCCAACTTAACAATCCTTATTTGCCTTCCATCTATGTACATGAACATGCAGTTTTGAGGAGGCAATAAGAGCCCTAGCTCTTTCCCGTCCATGTGATACTTGGCTCTTTTCTCTCCCTCTCTTTCTCTCTCTCTCTCTCTGTATTTTCCCTTTGTATTCTTAAAGGCTAAGGAGCGTACGGAGGGATTCTTCTACATGGCAACTCTCAAATCTACCAAGGCAAGGTAGGGATAGGTAGGTAGGTGGACTGTATGGCGGGAGAGTCTATATCTATACAGCAGGACTTGGAATTAGTTACACAGATTTAAAATATGGCTCTACGCTACGTAAACGCTATTCCTTGTACATTATATACCCCACTTCTACTTTTATTTTATGTCTATGCCTATGACCAGACCCGCACCAACACCAAGCAGAACTAGACCAAACTACATACACACTACAAGCCCAGCTACTTCTTACAGCCGTGCAGAACCCGTCAAAAGCACAGAGTTTGCTTTAGAGGATTTTTATACATGGCAGCCCTAGATATGCGCAACCATGCATTTATAACATGTTATTTTAAAGAGGAAAAGTTTACAAGTTCCCTCCCGTCAAAGTCAAGTCAAGCCAAGTCAAGTTGGCAGAGTTGGAGTTGGTGGGTTGTTGGCTTCGTGGAAAAGCTAAAGTTTCTCAATGACACAACTTAGTCAAAATCTCAACGGTTTTTAAATGTGAGGAACCACACCATCCAACGCCACATACTTGTCCAAAATAAAAATAAATGCTTTCCCTCTCCAGTCCCATGCTCAATCACTATATTGCTTGGACTAGGAAAGCGATTCTCGAATAACTAGAAAATATTCAAATGAATCTATTCTACTGCAATCATTGGAGAATAATACGTGCATATCTATATACATAGATGGGTGTATGAGCGTGGAGATCGTACACGTATAAATACATTATGAAGGAGGTCCTTCATTCTGGTTTCGATACAATCATTCCCTATCAGATCTTATCATCTGCCATTTACTTCTCCAAACACACTTGACTTAAACTTGTAGTAATTAGTTGTAGAGAATAATTGCAAGTGAATAGATAAGAGATCCTTATCGACTCCGAGTGTTTCTATTACTCTTCAATTTGGGTTGACCTCTGTATTAATTCAGTAGTAGGCGGTAGAGTGGAAGTACCTACATAAGTACCTAAACCTCTTACTATTACACTACATACTTTTGTAGATAGGACCCTAAAATTATACCGGCTTAATATTGGCAAATTTTCAAAAGTATTTTCATTGTATTCCCTGTCTCACATTTAAATGTTTTTAGACATTTCATTCATGAATTCAACTTGGCTAACATTGCATTGGAGCATAGTACTACCGAGCTCAATAGGCCACTCTATGACCCTTCTTCAATTCAAAAGAATAGAAAGTGCGGAAATGGCCCCAATGAATATTTTCCCAAATTATGTATCTTTGAATTGCTCGCATGCTCTCAACAGGCAAACATGCAAAAATGAAGTTAGGCACCTACATATTACTGATACATACTATACTAATGTGAGCGTATGTTTCTAGAAAAACAATTTATTATTAATTTTAAGTTACCCAATACCCCAGGAAAAAGTATGTTCAAAGTCTCCAGTTCTAATCGACGCTGTAAAGTCCAGCAAAGAGCGACGTTAACACAGGAACAACTAGCCTCGAAGGTCCCGTGGGTCAGAGGGTGGTCACAAGTCCATGTTTCTTGTCTCTCTTACTTTAGACGGGTAGAGGACAAGATAGTGTGGCCAAAATAGTGGTGGGCAAAATAGGCCAGGGATAAAACAGTGTAGGCACAAATAGTGTGGACGATAAGTTTGCCCGTTCATTAAATCGAGGAAATAAATGCTTGAATTTTGTAAACATACTCGAAAACAAAAATCGAAACCAATCATTTCATAATTGCATTCATATAACACGATGTTTTACTTCAGTATATTAGTAAATCGAATTCATTCATAGTTTTACAGAATTTCTTACTGTTCTGTCTTTATATGTGGAGCTGCATTGAGCAAACTATCGTCTACCCGATTTTTGCCCGCATTGTTTTGTCCCACACTCATTTGGCCGTAGTTCTGTCCGGCTTCCACTTTAGCCATGAAACGAAATTGGTTTCCTTTTACAACAACCGACTCTTCTATTGATACAAACATGTTTTCATTGAAAACAATTCTAAAAGGCTCGTTTAATTTAAACAGTCTTAGTTTTTTCCGTACTTCCAACCTTCGCTTCGTCATGTCAATATAAATTGTAGTGTTTCACTAGAAATTCCAGCTGATCTGCACGGTATTTTAAAATCGGTATTTTTACCCGTGTGTGTCATGTACACGCATGGGGTTTGTTAAAGTTATGATTTTTCTCACCTTTGGAAAATTTAAAATACAAACAACGTCGGCATAGAACAAAATACTTCTCACCTTGCATATATAATGTATAAAGGACGAAACATAATTCAAGAGCATAGCATACAGGTAGATCCTGACAAGATAGAGTGTGTAGACAGTGCAGTGTTTAGCGCTAGGCTAATTAATTATTAAGCTGCATAAATAAAGCCATAAAATAAGACTCTTATAGTGTGTGTGACATGGACTTTCCATTGTTTCAATGCATGCATATGTACCTACTTAACTTCTTAAAGACAGATCGGAAGTCTACATTTCCCATGTGTACTGCCAACAATTAAAACGTGACTAGCCATGGGCAGAATAACAAAGTGAGGATATAAAAAAAAGTGTTGAATACTTATTAAATATTACGTCAGCTGATTGCATAACCAAGAGAGAAAGGGAGTAACTCACATTTTGGTCTTGCTCCAACTGTACATAATTTTTAGTTTAAGATATTTGAATTTGAAAGTTTTTGAGCTTTGAAGAAAGTGAGTTGAAAGGGAAGAGGGAGAGAGTAGACGTAGAGTGGAATAGTAAGCGAGAATGGAAGTTAAAAGAGAACAAAACTTTTCATGGTTGTATGAGTTTTGAGGGGGAAATATCGTAGTAAGTCGGATTGTCTTTTTTTTTTTTCTCTCCAGTAGATGTGTAAAACCGCAAGGAATGTGATAGTTGTATATGCATTCATATTATGTCCTTTCGCAGTCAGTATTTCAGTCAGTTTCTTTTATAGGATCACTGCTGGCTACAGTTAACGTGTCTCTGAAGTAGCTACATGCATTGTTAGTGACGAAGCAAAGCGACTAGCATTCGAATTAGACTCCAAGCAAAAGGCTCTCCTACACTTTTCCACTCTAGCGCTGTAACTATGGCCGAGTTTGAAAGCTTTCATTGCTTTGGCAAACCATAGTTTTGTGTTTTACACCTTTTTAAAGATGAATAGAAATACATTTTTTTCTTTGCTCAAAACAAATTGTCAAAACTGCAAAAGCCCTTGTTGTGATATGAGCTAAATTGAAGGAGGTTTTTTACACTTTCGTAGTTTGAATATTATTTCGTTTTGGTGGAAAGTTAGACGGATTGTTAGTTAGTCCCCTTTGATTTCAGTTCAGTACATAAAATGACCATTTTGCTTCCTCATACAGTGGATTACATGCATAGCTACACGCCTATATATGCAATTGCTATGATTATGGCTACACTTTAGAAGAATAAAGCTAGATAGATATACATGACATTGTGTGTACGATGTTCGCTTAAACTATTTTTTTTATATGTAAAAAGTAATCTTTTTTTTTGCTTATTTTCTTTCTTACTTTCCTTGTAAACTTAACTGCGACCAGGAAGGAGAGCGAATTCAAAGCTAAACCAAATCCAAATCCAACTCGAAGGACTCACTGCGAGGGAGAGCGGACTAACGTAAGAAGATGGAGGGAAAAAAAGTCAGTAGGAAAAAAATTGTTCCCTACGGAGAAACAGCTCTTTCTTTTCTCATTAAGTTCTTTGCTAGCTTTGGAGAAAGTTTTCAAGTGTTACCCTTCCTATAAAAGATGCAGTTATGCCTGTTATGCAGTCATAGTCGTACAGGTCGCTATCATTTTGTCATCGTTCTACTCCTTCAAATCACATCATAAGTGCACATACCTTTCTCCTTCCACTCCTGCCCTGTACAGCACAGAGCTTACTCTCTCACACACTCTCTCTTTCACTTTCACTTCCACTTCCACAACGCACCATGCCATTTAATTTTACAAAGCCCACTTATAAGGTTGAAGTAAGAACAAAATCTCCACCCGTTAATATCAGCGGGGATTGCAGCAAGGATTATCAAAAGGTTGCAAATTATTTTCTCTCGACTTTCCTCTAAATATGTAAAAATTGAGACTGGAGACGCAAAAGGACGCATGCACAATAATTCTAAATTCGTCGCAATAAAATCATAGTAATAAACACAAAAAGCGCACAAATACTTAGTTAAATTACAAAAACAACTAAAAAACCTTTAAGACCTGTTAAAAAGAAAGTTATTAGTAGAAATACGGGTAAAATAACATTTATTTTTTCTGCTTCCTTCGCTGACACAGTGTGTGTCGATTATATATGTATGTACATCGAGTTTTTTTTATATTTATATACATTTTACTTTCGACCGAATTTCGTTCATAGATCAAAGCAAATTAAAATTTTTCTACATCAAGAATTACAGAATTCTAATTTGATTCACTTTATTGCTATAATTAAGATGCTGGTAGCCCGTAATTGATGATTGCTATTATTTCAGAAAAATCCTTTGGCATTCCTCATGCTGTCAGAAACTTGTTTGAAAGCGCTACTTATAATTATACATTTGATTAAGGGCCTTTGTGCAAACACCGATTTAAAAACCTTGAGCATCGAGGATTTTCCGAAATCTACGTGCATACTAATAGTGCGTGTGTTTTTAAATACCTCGAATGACCCTATTCGGAATTTGAACTATAATTTCTGTATACATTTATTATGGAAAGAATACATATATTCGTACACACATTAGCATTTGGTGTCCTAATAACAGCAAGGATCAACATGAAAAATTAAGGAAGTCAACAAGAATAATTAATGAAATGGTTTGGTGAAATATATTTCGTGTGTAATTATGTCAACTGCCAAGGTGAACTGCGTAATAAAGGATAAGAAAAAATGTGAAAGGCTTTCTCCTACTTTCACTCACTCCTTCTACACTTATCACCCTTGGTTGATTTCTCAAATAAAAATTTAACTTGTTAATGAGCTCATGATTTACTTTTCCACTGACATGTTCATGGGCCCCTCTACCTTGTGTGGAGGGAAAAGGCGGTCAGATTTCAAACGAAGAAAATATTTAGTTATGAATGATATTCTTGCATGTTATCCCTTCTTTGATCAAATCCTATACATTTACTTTCTACCACAACATCCGTCCCTACCTTTTATTTATTTTTCATGTATTATTTACGAAATTAATGGGACAAAGGACAGCCGCACTAGCACCATTCAGACAGGGGAAAGCCACATACAGCTTCTCATTTTAAAACGCGGGCTATCGGGGAGAGTGCGGCTGGATCTAGATGCTATCATTTAATTCTTTTTAATGCAGTTTTAAAAGGCAAATGTTAATTTTAGATTTGGTTTCGTCGGAGTTTCGAGAGTTTGATGTTTACGGACAGAGAACCATGTGGGTTTAGTTCCTGTCGTTGTTGTTGCTTTTACCATTGAATTCATATTTGGTTTTAAAGTATAAGAATTTATTTAAAGCGTTTTTTCTATATGCAGTAGTGTTTAGGGCTCTATAAGAAACGTATTCTTATCTTCAAACAGTCAGGTAAGCTGCTATGTTCCCTATTCGACCGGGGCTACATGTGTCTATTATTTACACTCTCTAACTAACTGAATTGTGAAATCAAACCCTCAAGTTTGTTTGCCGAAACTACGGTATCACATCACAAGATAGCTATTCTATGTCGGAATGACTGAGCCTTGTATTTCCAGCTCCAGCTCCAGCCCATTATTTAGCATAAGTTGAAAAATGAAAATCCTGTAAGTGCTCTACGAAAAGCACAAGTAGAATCTGGAAAATGAAGAATGTTCTTGTTCCTTCGCATGGTGGAATCCGTGTACAAATGAAATAAGGAAGAAGGGAGCAGCGGGCAACCTTAGACATCCCTTCGGAGCTCCTGGTATGTAGGTAAGGCTGTCCTACAGGGCGCTAAATATATTTAAATAGAGAAACTAGGAATCCAGCAGCCGTATTCCGTATTTGACAGGAAAAGATTTATGGGGTTTTAAAGCGTGTACTCTACGCACTCCCCCTCGCTTCCTACAACCTAATGTAAAATTACCCAGAAATATAAAAGATTCAGAGATATTCTGCATGGATGAAATGATGATTCGGAGGACTAGTTAGGGATGAGATATGGCAGCGTAACTTGTCAAGAGGCACAGACTGAGAGCTCACAACCTGCAGCGTGTCCAAGTGAGAAGTAGCAGAGGTATAATATATGTGTATAGGCATAGACGTGAAGTCGAAGTGAGAGTTAGTCGTTTGGGGAAGGAAAGTAATGGAAGGTAGGTAGGTAGGTTGGTAGTTTTCTCTTCAAACAAAATTTTCCTATTTACTTTTCTCTCCTTTTCATCACCGTTGAGCCCACATATTATTTTCCTTATGTAAATACAAAGATTGAAGCCATCCATCTATCCACCTTTCCCATCCCATCCCAGACGAGAACATCTTCATTTTCTCTTCCCCATCCTCGAAACGAAGCCCACTCACTCTCTCTCTCTCTCTCAGTATTTCTGGGAAGAGGCGTGTGTGGTCTCCCTGCCCCCGTAGTCACATCCAGAGTGAAAGTCCTACCAACTCACGTTATCAACTTGGCATTTTAATGCTTGCGATGGATTTCTATTTCTCTCCTCCCCTTTTTTAAAGTTCTCGGGCACAGAAACAACGCTGTGGACCCCAACAGTCTTCTAGATTCTACAATCTCTCCTTTCATCCTTTCATTTAAAATACTTGTAGATTGGTAGGTTCTTAAAAGTTATACCGACAGTGGCGAGTATAGAGATACTTCATGTGGTAACCATCCTTGTCAAAGGCATCGTAAAAGACTATTTTCATCTTTTCAGGTTGACGAATCTATCGATTCTTGCACACTAATGTGCGATTTTGAACCTTTTTAAAATACGTATATAGGGCATTAGTACTTTTTCATTAGTACGTAAATAGTGAATTTTTGCACATTTTGAAAAACATGCAAATGTAACATTTTGCTAATTTTCAGAAGCATGAAAGTATTACATTTTTCAAATTTTGAAAAGAATTCTATAAATGTTTTAAAAGAAGTTATTTTAAACATTGGAATAGTTGTAAATCAACCGTAAAGTTTAAAAGCCCGTACCTTATAATAGTTTTTTAAATATTTATGTTTTAGAATTAAAATTAGCTCCTTGTACTTTCTTTCGAAAGGAGTTTTTGACAATGGAATACATTATAGTGTGTGAAAAGTGCTTCCCTAAAAATGCCTCAATTTTGAAAATCCTCTTTGTTTTTATAAAGTTTAGAAAGGTTCTATTGACGGCCCTTGCCCTCATCTTTCCTTTCTCTCCTGCTGGATACGCTGCTGGGTGTGATTTCAATTGCAGCAGCTCTCTGTTTACCTCGTCTGTGCAGCTTAGAAGTTGTGTTTTTAAGGGCAGACAGCAGTTCATGTGTACACGCTTGTCGAGTTTTACTGAAAAGACTCAAGTCTGTTTTTGAATAAAAGAAGATGAGGAGGAAACATAAGTGAGTTGAGTTTTTGATTTGAGTTTGAGTTTGAGTTTTGAGTTGAAAGAGAGCTTCTCAGAATCAACGTTATAATGTACACGGACTACTGGCAGCAATGGTTAAACTTGCCAGCCAATCTGTGTAGACAAAACAAACATACATGTACGCTCACCTAACAGTGTGGGAATAGAAGTCCCCGTCTACAGATAGAAAAGACGATGAAACCAGAATGTTTCCATTTCTGGCGTCAGTCTAATTTAATTTTGTACATAGGTAGTGAAAAAGTAACATGATTTGCATTTTATGCCATTTCCTATATTTTCTCCTCCTTTTGCTTCTTCCTGTACTATAGCACCGGGGTAGCACAGCACAGTGCCAACGGAACGCTCACTAATATCATTTCATGTAGTACTGAAACTCTTAATATCCTCCGTCCTTTCGCGGTTTGCTATTCCCCGTCCCTTCTATGTAAGGGCCTTGTAAAATTGATGTCATAAGGAACCCTTCGTCAAAAAAAAACCCTTGGTTGTATTTTTTCAAGTGTGAATATGCACCTACATTGTTTTGATTTTGTTCTAGTTGTGAAATACATTTTAAAATGGTGCAAAATGATCTGAAATTGATTAACAGATCTTTCAAACGTTGTAAATACAGTAAATAGGTACCGTCAAGGTAATATTTGAAACTTTTAACAGCGCCAGTTGCGTAGGTACTTTACCCCTTTTGAAAACTTTCAATTGTATACTTTAATTTTAGTTTTGTTAGTTTCATGCTTTCCACTTTCAATGCAATGTTACCAAATTCCATAAATTTTTTACAGCGTGTAAAAATATGACAGAGCCTTTCTAAAAAGTCTCAAGCCATCACTTTTGGAAGGGCCTTCATGATTAGAATGTAGTGTCTATGTATGTATGCTTGGTAGCAATTTGGTAGACAATCCCGCCAAGGCACATACATACTAAGTTGTTAGTTGTTGGTAGCAGTTCTTTCTCATAGATCATCTGATAAGCATCTCCCCTAACTAGCTGCCGACTACAAGAAAGTCCCTGAGCTTCTTCATGCTCACAATGAGACATGTGCTGTCTTCCCTGGAATTAAAATGGGAATTGTGAGAATTTTGATTTCGCTGGAATTAAGTAAATTGTATATACATATGTACGGCTGCACCTCCGCCCGTACAAATGGCCGGGAAATAATATGTATGTACATATGTTCATAGCAGTACCAGGGCAGAGCGTATAGGAAGCTCACGTAATTGGTATTAGCGGAATTGCAGTGTAGTAGCCAAGGAAGGACGGGACATAATAAGGCAGTCAGATGTAATTAGGTACGTTGGAATGGGAGAATTCTGCAGTCTATGTGGGCATGTGTCCATATAGGAAAGAAAACAAGGAAGAAGTCGAGAGGAAAATCTTAAATCTCAAACATTTAATTAGTCTATAACACAAAGGACAGTGCAGAGGCTCGAGTAATTTCATTGTTGTAATTGTTGCGGTTGCAGTAGGAGGTTTTATTGTGCGTATAATGGATATTGATATTACCCAAGTAGGAATGTTCATTGCGCAGGTATCATAAATGAGTAAATGAATTTCCTAGAAATAATTCTTTTACTTAATTAAACTGGAGGTACGTACTTCCTTTTCCTAATAATAATTATATCTGGTAAATTTTTAGTATCCGCTTGTTACTATTACTACCCGCAGTGCCTATCTCTGTATATGTACATATATCTAGTCCATGTCTCCACTTGACTGTAAAATTGTTGGAGAGCGAGAGAAAAGGAAGGAAAGGAAAAAAGAAAGTAACTTATTCGATTTGAACGAGGAATATAAACATGTATGCATCTACAGTGCAGTGGCAAGCTACCTACAGTATTTCCACGATAATAATAGGAACGACTCGAACTCAAGAGCAATCATAGATGATATGATCGCATCATAAATGAGTTGAGTTTCACAAGGTGTACATGAGCACGATTAATGTTAATCTTATCTGCAATATTAGAAAACTGTATTATAGTCCATAAAAGTATGCAGTGTAGTGAGGGTGTAAATGCACACGTATGTACGTACATGCTCAAGTATGTTAGTGTGTGCGTCTGCAGTCCCCATATAGTGTATGTCTATATTATTATATAGACGTGTCCAGATACAGAGAATGAGATTAATATCTCACGTAGCGTGTCATAGTCATACAAACTTTAATTTTCTCCTACACGCACCCGCTACATAGAGGCAGAGGCAGAATGATGTATCATGCTATTGCCTTCCCATATGTTGACCTTACTGAACTTGCGAGTGGGCTCACACATGTATAATTGTTATACAAAGTGAATCAAAATCCGGACCTGCATACCCATATCACTGCCGAAGAAGCAAACTGACCCCTTTTGAAATCTTTTCAAGTTCAAGATGATCCTCCTATCCTGTCATATCTCTGAAACAGGGAAGAATTTGCCCACACATTTACAGAAGGTGCAAAAAGCCCTAATTGCATGCTTCTGAAAAGGCGCAAAATGTTTTATTTACTCTTCTGAAAAGACGCATAATGTCCTAATTACAAGTTTAAAAGAATGCGAAAGATCTTCTGTTTTATAGGTTTTATTGAAAAGGCACAAAAATGTTTTTGAACAGGCTCTAAACTAGTATTTGAATGTTTTTGGAAAACTATTTTTTTGCCTGTATGTCTGAAATTGGAGATTGTGCGACTTGTTGGTCATTTTGCATCTTCAGTACCGACATACTCATTGTGAATTTTTTTTAATCAACTCCAGCTTTTTTAATTGTGTACCTACAAACATAATAGTGTGTGCACACAAGCAGAAACACATACGTAGAAAGTGTACTATAGCAAAGTCCCAATCCATACTCGATTATATTCCATCCCAAAGACTATCACAAAAGAAACAATGAGAAATGCATAATAAGTGTGTTTGTGTATGTATTCCGTTCGTACGTCTACTACGCTACGCTACGGATAAACAGATTAGAATCAGAATGCTGAGGAAAATAAAATGAAATTGTAGATTATGGTTACGTGCCAGCTTTTGTAAGTGATCCGGGGCGGGAGTTCGTTAAGAGTATCACTTAAATGGGTTCCTGGTTTTTGGAAATGGGATGTCAGGAGTAGATAGCCGAGGCAAGTCAGGATTCATGATGAATTGGTGTGACAATTCACCGATTCTACATGTTTTCTCTGAAGGCTCAGTCAAAGCAACAGCAACAGCAACAACAGTTATTAGATTTGCCATCCCCCGTTCCATTTGTCTTTACATCTATTTCCAAATGTTATAACCTACGCTACTACGCTACCTCTAGAAATATGGCTAACTAGTAAGACCTTGCGACTTGTTAACTTTAACCATTATTAAACTTGAAAGTGAAATCAAGGTCTAACACTGAGTCTCCGCATAGCCCCAGCTCCACTAAAAAATTAAATAGATGCATCATTCGCAATCTTAATAACCGAGTACGAGAGAGCGGACAGGGATCATTAATGAAAACATCTCAAAATGCAAAACCATGACTTGTATTTTTTTCCACTTGAGAGATAAAGCATAGAATGAGAAGAGAAAAGAGTTTTACGACACAAGAAATGCTTGTTGGCCGTGACAACGAAAATTGATCAAACAACCTTAATAGTAAAAGTTTACTTTTTTTTGCAACAAAAAAACACTGAGTGAAATAATAGCAGCACAGGCTACCGAGTACCACCAAACCAACATCACCAACACCAACCAACCAACCGACCAAAATCACTGAAATAGACGAGGACGAGGACGAGAGAGACGAGGGGAAAATACTTTTCAAAGTTTAGGCTCAAATGAAAGCTGCTGTTGTTCTGTATTATTGTGGTGTGGTTGTGTGTGTGTGCTGTCCTTTGTTTTGTGAAATTATTACGACATAAGGTCTATATCCTGGTTCTCCTGGCTCTGGTCATATGTCGGTGTGTCGGTCCAGTCCGAAGTTTCGACTCCAAATTCCTGGTCCTATTCAATCTTGAGCGAGAGGAGAAAGAGCAGGAGAAATAAAGCGATAGCCGTTCTAGAACCAGAGTCAGTTCTAGTACCAGCCAACCGATACCGATACCCCCAATAGAACGATTTGGCTCCGGTCGGTTACTACAAGAAAGGACTTTGTAAGCCCATAAGCAATATTTTTCTAAAGCGAATCATGACTTTGTGTGGATTGTGGCATGTGAACTGAAGTGTGGCTTTTCTGGTATGTCTGTCTGTCTGCCTGTCTGCTTGGCGTGGTTTTGGTTTCGTTTGTCGTTTTCAAAGTGTACTGGGTATAGTAAAGAGTGGCGTAGGTATGTGACTGTGCTTGTATAGGCATTTTATCTTCACAGCGCAATTTATTTGAGTACTGATATGAACGGAGCTGGAGTAGGATTTAGCATGGGTACACTCTTTATTTCTTTGAAATATACGAACTGTGATTGGTTGAGTCCACCGGAACGAATCTTGACTAATGGAATTTTGTTCAAGTAGGAATTTTTAGACACCTTCAAGAGTGGTTGAGATGAGTCAAGTGAAATATAGGTGAATGCTTTATTCGTGTGTACGTACATACGTGTGTCGTAGGCTACAAGCGTTTTAGGCCCTAGCAGCTGTCACGTAGGACACCAGAGTGACAGACGTTAACACAGACGTTGAAGCAGTTACTTTACTTTAACATGTAAGAAACCAATGTTATACATATGTGTGTTTGCGCTCGTTGTGGCCGGAAAATACTTGACCAGGCCACAGTTGCTACAGCCTAAAAAGCTTGCAGCTGCGTACGGTCTACGACATAAACGAATATGTTTCCTCTAGTCACAGGGAATTCGCTTACAACTGCAATTAGCCAATTTAAATTGCCAGCAATTGTTTTAATAACCGATTTGAGTATATTTAGTGTGTACATACATGTGTATTAAAAAATTGATATGCTTTCAAACTGACTTTGGTTGTTGGCAGAGGCAATTTCTATCGCTAGTGTAACATGTAAACTGGGTTTTTGCATTTCTAATATCGATGTTCATCGACTGACCAAAAACATTTCTAGTTTTTGATTTAAAGATAAAACTACACCTGGCATACCATCCATGAATGATCGAGATGGAGTCTTTTATAACTGATGGGAAATGTTCCTCGGGCCCCGTAACGATGTACCCCCAGAAAGCACTTACCTTCCAACAGCCCAATGAGAGAGAGCTCAAGAATGTGGCGAGATGGATCTACTGCTGGAACTTATGGACAGAGTTAGTTCGTCACCAATTGGAATTATTTCACTCGGAATCCGGCGTTGAGCTCTCCTCTCCTTCGGCCAATCAAGCAAAAGGGGATAAAGACACCAAAGAGTCCATTCTCCTGGAATTACAAACTCACATTGTTATCAAGCCGGTGCAAACTCTCTCGAAAGTCAAGACAATTCGTCGAATCAAAGAAATTGGACTCAAGATAGATGTTTGGGAGAAAGTTCGGAGTGAGGGCGTCATCTACTTATCCTGCCTTCAAATAAGGCTCTGTGAGTACAAAAATGGAGAGCACCCCATGGGGAAAGAGACCTACAAAATGCTAGAGTTACTTCAGGAAAGGTTTTTGGAGAAAATCGTCACTGCCTGTCAAAACATTGACTTCTACTACAAGGAAATGGAGAGTGCCATCAATATTTTTAAGAATCATCGCTGCAATGCAATTTTTATTAATCCTATCGTTACAAAATGTATTGAAAAATTTAACAAGCGCATCTTTCAACCCATCAAAATCCCAGGGATTGTCTTTTCCAATAACATACGCTCAGAAACGGATTCTAATTTAATGTTATTATCTTCCATTCCGCCCCAAGACCCACAGTCTAAGCAAAGACATAGAAGAAAGAGCAAAAGTAAAAGTAAAAGCATGACGTCCTCATCCTCCTACGTTCCAGATGTACCAGATTTTATCGAATCCCTATTTGCAGGACGAAAACCTCCGAAATCGAAATCCGATTTATATCGCTCAAAATCCGATTCAAAAAAACAAGAAAATGACAAAGATGGTAATTTTTTAGACTTGTCAACTACAAAGCTTCTGATCAAACACTACATCGAAATTATTCAACAAGGGACCGAGTGGTACTTTGCCTGGTCACAATTTACCGAAAAAGTATTACAAGAAATTAAAAGTCTCGCCCCCGCTCTCGGCTCAGAAGTTATGAACTACATGACCAAACATATAAAGCATCAAATTACGCTTCTTAAGGGACTTACAGTCGAAGTTCGCTCGATCGGGAATAAAACAAAGAAGCTGACCAGCTCAAGCTTGGATGGAGAAATGTGCGTTGTTATCACATGCCTGTCCATCCTAGACGATTTTGTCAGCTTAATTGAGTCGATTAAACACGAAGCTTCCTATTTGATCCGCTACGTGGAAATCGCCCTTATCAATCTAGGTGTTTTGGATTTAAATAAGGAGCCTAGCCGAATCCATCCCTTGCGCTTATATTTGATGAGAAATATTATTTCCATGAAGGACTGTCACCTCCTAACATCAATTGACTATTTATACTTGGAAATGGGGAGTTTACTAGAGTACACCGAAAATCGCTTTCATGCCGATGCAAAATATTTGGAGAAGTTTGGACAAATCACAGCGGATCTTTTGAAAAAGTACACGGTGAATCGGAAGGAGGCTATTCAAGAGAAAGAATTTGTTAATCTTCAGAATTTTGATACTTTGGAATTAGAGAAGGAACTTCGGTCCAGTCCAACGTCCAACTGTTTAGATTTAGCTACGAGTCATTTGACTACTAACCCCAAATTCCCCATGTCTCGCTACCAAAGAGCAGAGGACTTACGCAGATGGGTTGAAGAAAGTAAGAAAACAGTTCAGGGAATCACCACGGATGAGTACAAGGATGCTGAGGACGGTAGTGATGAAACCAAGGTCATGGAAGGTCAAACTTTCCCACACCCGCCCTTAATATATCCCAACAAATCAGTCAGTGAGTTTTCTTTTGCTGCATCCTTTTGTGAGCATGCATGGCGGAACTCTAGTTCAACTGCTGCGGCTACGGGGCATAAAAGGCTTGAAGAGCCGTCGTTACAAGAATAATTCGCTTACCTAAATCAAAACTCAGGACCCAGAAGCCTTTTACGCACAACATTAACCATTTGTTCGATCTTCAGCGTATTTTATATTCAATTAGTTACAATTTTGTTTTCATTTATTACAAATTTAAGAAATTAATTAATTAGAAATTATTCGTAGCTGTAATGTAAATCTGAAGAAAACAATAATATTATAGAAAAATAAATCCCCGGCATACATGTATGCGTGTCTGTAAGGACACAGTTTTAATATAACCAAAATATTTAAACAGGAGGCTACAATTGTTTTAATTAAACTCAAAAAGCACAGAAAGCAAAAATCATAAAGCATTCTTAAAGCATAATTGAGCATAATGAGTTTGTAAAGAGCATAATAGAGCCTAATAAGAGAAAAGTACTTATGTATTTTAGAGAGAATATATATATTATGTACTTTTATTGAATAATATAAAGGGGCCAAAAATAATAATTCTTGATCTGCTATCGTCACAAAGGATCAGATGAGATCAATCAGACTTGACTGGATCGTTAAAGTAAAGCTGTGATATTTAAAGCCTCTTTTCATTTTTACACTTGTCATTATTAATCACGTTTCTCATATCACCCAAGTTGGTTCCACTACCTCATTCAGAGGGAACCCAGCGTCATTTTTTTTCTTTCTTAGGTTTTTTAGTGTTGGCTTAGATTTTGACAAAAACCCTTAAAGCTGGAAGTACAAGAGTTTTTGACACTATTATCGTTAGAGTGATTTGGCTGACGGATTCTAATACTGATATTGATGAGGATGAATGGGAAGCACTGTAGGTGTCCCTCATGTACTCTTAAGACCAGCTGAGCCTCACAGTTTTAAGGGGAAAAATCACGAAAGAGTTTCACATTTGTAGTGAGTGTACCACCGTCTAGTCCGTATACATATGTATACCATAAAAAAACATGGAAAACCACGAAGGAGTTACACAAGAGCATTTTACCATCAGCTGTGCTTCTAATATACAGCATTTCCAAGTCAATATCTATAATTCCGTGGTCAATCAGGCCACGTGGAAAACAAAGGAAATCACGCTCTAATATGTCCACTTACCTCTTACAATTTGTGACAGGATTTCACTCTCAATCTCAATTTCAATTCGATCAAAGCTTAGACAGCTCCTATAATTTCCTAAAAGTCCCTTCTAACCGGTACTTCTTAAGGGACTAGTCAATTTTGAAAACGTGTCTTAAAAATGTAAAAAGTAGGCAAATTTGGAAAGTAGGCAAATACATTTTAAAACTCCGTCATTTTAAAAATATACATTAATCTTAAGGATTTTGTCATTTAAAAAATGCTTTTGTATCACAATAATTAATAAACCCCTAAATATGATGAATTACATAATTGGCCTTTAACTTGAAAGGCAACTGACGTAATACATATTTTGATTGAAAGAACTGTGCAGCTGTGGTAGCTGTGTACCATTAAAATTTAAATCGTGGTCGTTGCATGACTTGACGAAGGTTGCCCTTTAACTTAATTCAGGAAATCTCGCTCAGCTCAGAGTGTAGCGGAGGTGTAAAAATTCCAGATAATAGCCATGGGCTGTTGATCCAATTCCAGTCCGGTCCAATCCAGTCCTGGGTGCAGGGCAGTGCAGTGCAGAGTGTAGGCTCGTCGTAATTATATACGTGAACGAGGTGGAGCAGATGGTGGACGTAGGATTTGAACTCACGTTTCCATTTCCGACTATTATTTGTACGTTCGTTTCGTCTGAGATAAACTGGGAGTCTGGTTGAATTATCACGTAGTTCAGCCGCAGACTCCCGTCATAATGTCCTTACTGTAAAATGAACAAAATTGCCAATTTACTTACTCTTTGACTCGGGAGCTCCGTGAGGTGGGTGCAACAGGTACACGGAGATATGGAAATTATAATGTGTTTTTACTTTTATTGATACTGCTTTCCCTTGAATGCCTCAAATAATAGACGCAGTGACCATAAGAGCCTTCAAAATTAACACCCCACACGCGATAAAAAAACGGATCAAAATGTTATATTTTTTTTCCTTCTACTATAATTTATCTTGCATTATTAGGGCAATTAAAATTTCTACCTTCTTAAAGTCCCCTCCGCTTGCATTTGTATGCAGGTTGGACCTTGCTGTGTGTGGGACTTGAAGGCGCAACTGATTGTGAGTGGTAGAATATCATTTTTGGTCGGACTTGATGTACATATCTAATGGAATGTCTTCACATAAATCTCAAAGAAAAATAAAAGATGGTTTTTGTTGTTCAAGTTGTTCTTGTGGGTAAAGTACTCTCCATTTTTCTTTACATTTTTTTTTCTTTTAATAAATCTCACGAATGGGTCCTGTTCCCACGAATAAAAAAATTAAAAAAAAGTCCTTCATCTCTTCACAGGAGCATTAGAGGCGCTCCACTCTCCTGCACCTTTGTAAATATTACTCTCTTACACTGCCCAAGCCATACGAGTCCATGTACGTACTTACTCCAGATTCCTGTCGTCGTTCCCTATCTCGGGAGAAGAAATGCTCGTTGGCCATGACAACGAAAATTGATCAAACAATCTTAATGGTAAAAGTTTACTTTTCCCCAAAAAAAAACAGACACACACTCGAAAGGAATAACATGCAAGGGTAGGAGAAAAAGTTGAAATGCTGTTATGTCTTACAAAATTATTACAAGCAAGAACAGGAGTACACTGTCCTGTCCTCTTCTCCTGTCGTTGTTGGTCGTTCCCGTGTGGTTGGTTGGTGATGCAATCGTATATTTATATTCGCTTGTAGAACTGCAAAGGATCGTAAAATAAATTATAACGCAAAACCGCAAGCAAAACATCAAAGTAGCAACTAAGAAACAAAGTATACTCTACTATACATATACTAGAAACTAAAATCAAAGCAAACCCAAAAACTAATCCGGATCTTTGGTAACTTTTTCTTTTGGGGTAAGTGTGACGCATTATTTTGGCAAAGTGTCCGTACCGTGATCGTATCGTGAACTTGACTGTCCCAGATCTGGCAGATATTTCACGCGCTTGGCAGTTTCAATTGTTCCTACTCCTACTCGATCGACTTACGTCAGTTACTAGAAAGTTTTGAAGATTTTCAACCAGGATTAGCAGCCCAAGTCTAGTTTACATTATTTTACAGTATAGCGGTCCCAGTCCAGTGTCCAGTCCAGCCACAAAATACGTGGTACAAGGAGGCTCAAAAACAATAGAGGCAATCTCACTCCCAAATTTAATTTAAAATTTAGCCTCATTTCATAGGAACAGTTGAATAGGAACTGGGAACAATAGGAACTTCCAACAACGGGAAAGAAAACTTATTATGTATGTATGTACGTAACACTCTGTCTCTGTGTATAGTTAAAGTTGGAGCGAAGAAGAAGAAGAAGAAAAAGACGAATAACGTGTAAAATAAATCTTGACTAATGGATTCGTTCGCAAGATCGGATATTTTGACACCCGGTGAAATTGAGGCTTACTGTCAAGCCATCGAACCATCAACAGCCGAAGAGCTTGGATCCCTACGGTAAATCTTAATTATTACATTTCTTTATATGTATGCATTCCACAAAACCAGTCAGTCTGTCATAGTTGCTCTAATTAGTAGTATAGCCAATACATCTGTAATGTGTAGACTGATAGTAATATCACCACAGAGAATGTAAGAAACCCTTTGCGAGGCTTCGGGCCTCTTTATTCTACCCACTCATAAGTAGTAGCAGTAACCACGAAATCCCAGTGCTTTTAGCATTATGATTTTTGTTATTATTGTCAGATGAGATGAAGGTGAAAGGGAAAATGTTTTTGGATGCTATCGAAGGATAAAGAGTGAGAGATACAGGGATACACGTGAGAAATGGTTCTGGTGCTTTCTCTGTAATATATCTAATAAGGTTCAGACTCGACGAGCCCCATTGACGAAAAATAAGGGCAAAGCATCTAGACATTTTGGGCATTTTGTATCACTGGAACGGGTACTGTGGGCCTGATCATGAGATGCGGATGTATGGCACTGGTCTTTGGTGCTTTCGGGTAATAGAAATAGTTGAGCAAAGTGTTGAGGTATAAGCAAGTTAAATTTGAGCTCTCCACATTTCACCTTCCTTTCGATAAAAGGGTCATCGCTATTATAAAATCCAAATCAATCCTTATTTGACGGAGCCCAAACTAACGTGGGTAGTCGTAAACACGAGCTATTAAACAAGCATTGTACTATGCCAATCAGGACAGAATTAGAATTTATAATCTACACGTGCTTTGTCATTTATGCAGTGCCTTTAACCTGTTTGCAACTAGAAAACTATGCAGAGAGTGCTTTACAAAAATGCTTTTTCTAGAAATTAACCTTTTCAAAATGGTCAAAACTAGAAATAACATTTTCAACAGCATTTAAACCCAGTAACTAAGACTTTCAAAAAGGTCAAAACAATAAATTAACGTTTTCAAAAAGATGTAAAACAATAAAGTAACACTTTCAAAAATACCAAATTAAGAAATTCACTTTCAAAAAGGTCAAAACAAGAAACCAACATTGTAGTTGATTGTAGTAAAACTAGATATAGGTACCTAGTACCGTATCAGAGCGAAGACGTTAATTCAGGCGAAATTAAGCAAGTCAAAGGTACTATTGTTAGCAGTAGTAGTCTAGTAGCCAACATATTTGTTTTGAAGTCTAACGCGTATGGGAAGAAAGGTGGATTTTATTACGTCTAATAGTATGCTAAAAATTTGTATTCAGACTCAATCAAGGCACACTCAATGCCGTTTAAATTGCTGCTTTAAAATTTGGATGGAATGGTTTTTTAAAAGGCTATTATAATTTGTTTTTGCCTCTACAATTTGTTTAAGAACCAGTAGAAAGATGAATTCATTAAATGTGTATTTGCCTGTACAAAAAATTACGAAAAAGTTGTTATAGATGAGACACTTTCAAATCTTGTACTAATAAGCCTGTAGTCTTCAAAGATCACACATCAAACAAGCAAATGATGCAAATGGTAGTATATTAGTAACTTTGTACGCCAGTAACTATTCTACAGGCAAAAAAACAAACAATAACTATAAATTAAAGAATAGAGAATAGGATAAATGGATAAATGGAAGAGAAAAATCAATGTACCTGCAAACAGAGCTGGTCTGAAACCCTGTAAACTATTTTGAAATGAATGAGACAAGTTATCCCATCGGAATGACGGGCTACTCACTTGTCATTTTTATGTGTTACTGCATATGTGTATCGTACACAAAATGTGGGCTTTGGAGTAAAAATGGAGCAGCGTGAGTGTGAATGGGTCCGTTTGCCAATATATAGGAATGATATATGGTATAAAACATCTCAGATATACTATAAAATGGATATATGCTTTATGACCACTATATATTTTGTTTGTATTCCCCTGCTGCCTTGTCTTCGTAGTGTAGTGCAATATTGTCCATTTTTTTTTCTTCCTTCCTACTTCCTTTTCCTCCCACTGCAACTGATAGTTGTATAGCTGGTAGCTGTATAGAGGTCATAGATATATGTATATATATCCCTTGAAAAGATTCTTGTGTATATCTATCAATGTCTCTCTCTCTCTCTCTCTCTCTCTATCTGTGTAGGTGGTTGGAAAAACATGATCGGATTGAAAAGCTGACAATGCAGGCTATCGTCCAAGCTCTCTCCAATCGCGAGGAAACTGTCAAGGAGATGCTCATTGCATTTGATAAGGTAAAATGAGACCTATAACTTTTCTCCACATACAATATTTTTTCAAATACACCAGAATTTTTCCATTTCCTTTCAATTTACAGTTCAAACCTTTCCCTTCAATATCCGCTTCTCTCTCTCTCTCTCTCTCTCTCTCTCTCTCTGTCTGTCTGTCTCTCTAGCCCTTTCTCTCTTTCTCGTGCGTTCTCCCAATTATCTATGTATATACAGTATTTCCCAGTAAAGTCTGAACCATATATGTATGTGTACAGAACATTTTGCTTGAATTATTATTTCTTCCCTTGAAATAATAAATTGTTCCAGCGACACACTGGATTGATAATAGTTTCGTTCCGGCACTGCCACTTCCAGAAAATATTGAAGAAATACAATTCCAATCAGATTCACTTTCTTTCTTATGCGTACTTTTACGACTGTGTCTAGTCTAGCAGGTTATAGACAAAGAGCCTTGCAAAATATGAATAGTCTGAGTTGGGGGAAGATTTTATGACGTATGGCAATAATAATGTTTTGACAAAAAATCCAATTTTGTTGTTTTTTAAAAGATTGTATATTTACGCTTTAAAAAATACATACAGTAACAACGACAGGATAATTACATTTTCAAAAGGTATGCTAGGCATAGAAATAGGGTTTAGAAAAAATGAAAGTTTTTCTACTATTTCCCTATTAGAAATATATCATTTTGTAAAGAAGTGATGGTTAAAAGGCCCCTGAAGCATACTGAAGGTATGTTTCTATTTCTCTACGCTTTATAATAACTGCCTGCCTATTTTTTTGTATGTATAGGATGTATGTAATTTGGTCTGAAATAAAGACGCTTTGTTATCTTTGCATTTTTTTGCTCTTATCAGTCCAAAGAGACTGGATGGATGAGTGGAGTGGAAACTAAAGGATTTTTGTTTTGTTTTTGTTTTGGACCCAGCTCCGTGTGTTGGTGGAGGATGTGATCCTGGTAGAGTTGTGGAGAAATGTTATTTTTAAGAAGTTGATGAAGGAAAATCCGCAATGTAGTTTCTCAGTCCATACGATTCTCTACCACGAAGCCACCTGCATCAATCTCATCGAGACAGTGCTGTATCATCCGGATGCTGTTGAAACTCTAGCAGACGCCGTACTCGACGTCTGTGACTACTCTTTTCATGCTCTTAATGCTCTTCTTGCAACGTACGCAGAGACTCTCACTCCGTTTTTATTCCGTTATTCCATATTTTCTCATTTTAAGACACGCAATTCGTCCACCCACCCGGCCCTTCACGTACACCCCCACACTACTTGCAGCAACGCACCAAAACTGTATGCATTAGTATATATACCTATACAGTAGACCTTGCAACACACATTTAATCATCCGATGCATACATACAGCAAATCGCCGATTAGCCAGCGGATGGATTTCAACGTCTGGATCAAAGTTTTCAATTTTCAAAGCTGTACCAACCTCGATCACTAAAAGTGTCGATTTTTCTGAATTGATTTTGCTAATGCTTAAAAGCCAGTCCATATTTCAAAACATCAACATACTTTCAAGATAATTATTCAGAAATGTACGGTATCAAGATGCGTACGATGGACGTAGGTATATAAATCGGTATATATACACTTGAACGTATGTACTAACATACTGAACGAATCTTCCTCTGTCTCTAACTCCTTCCTGTCCTTTTCCAATTCGCCGTACTCCTTAGAAGATCAGGGAACCATGCATAGGTAGGACCAGAACCAGAACCAGAGACAGGACGAGACCACACAGTTTTGAATTCGAATTGGAATTTTCCCGTACCCTCCACTGCACTGCACTGGACGGAGACAGATGAAGATGGAACTGGGCTGAGAAGAAAGCACACAGACCGTACGGTAGTCGGTCTGTGTGTGAGTGTGTGCTGTACACACGGATTTAATTTACTCCGTCTCAACTTGCCATTTTGGTCAATACTCAAGGAAAAACATGTTCCGCTTACGTTTGCTACCTTTACACTCCACATCACATAAACACATTCACATTACTCAACTACAACTTGATCTTTACTACTTTCTCCCCAGCCTCGCCTCCGTTTCACTAATATCTCTACTCCATTTGTTCCTAGCCACTACTGTCTAAACAGGGGCATAACTAGCCACTTCCTATGGGTCACACCCACACAATTACCTGCGGTCGTATTTTTATTTATTTTATTAATTTAGTTCAAAATCAGTAAATTTTCTAAAAATTCCTGTTTTAAAATTACTAATGTTCTCAAAATAGGCTTAAAAAATTATCAAATTCCTCAAAAATGTACTTCTCAAATCGCCACCTTTTAACTGATGGGTACGTTATAAGAGCTTTCTAAGGTTTGTAGCCTTGCGATAAAATAGTCTTTATTTAATGGTCAACTTTGTCATAACTTTCATTCATCCAATGACGAAAATTAATATTTTGAGTTTTAAAATATACAGATAGATACGGCCTGTGTCCAAAAATTCTAACTGCGCCCCTGCAGTAAACTGTATCGGCAGTAGTGCCATTGCTGGTAGTAAGCAATTCAAGTGCTAGTGCCCAGTCTCTCAGCACACACGCACAGATCTATGGTAGGTACTACAAGTTGTATGGTTGTATGTACCTTCTTGCTGTCCTTTCAGATGAGAACGCTTGAAACTCGAATGAGTTTGTTTCTTCTTTTCCTCAGAAAGTGTGGGTATATATAGTTGGATACATACATTTATGCTTTAGGTCTACTTTATAGCGATATAGTACCACATGTTATATGTCTATGTTTACTTTTCTGCTGATTCTAACAACTGTACAGATACAGATAGCACAGAGATAGACATCTGTGCAGTTCCTACAAGGATGGGTATACAAATACGGGAGGCAGAAGCGGGAATATGGGAGATGTGATGAGAGAGAGAGGAGAAGGAAGTGAAGGGAAGGTGGATGGATGAATGTCTGTATGGAGTTATTCTCCCACGATAGACGATAGCATGGTTAATTACGTGATTCAACTTTCAATTCAATCAAGTTTCTAAAATTCAATTAGGTTTTCATAAGCTGTTCAATGAAATTCCATTTATTTCAGGGGTCCTCCTCAAAAGACATCAACGAGTACGGAAGGCAGCAGTAGCATCAGGAACAGTGGAAACAACGTCAATGCGTCCGATCCAGACGTCTTGATGAGTCAGGCAGAGTTGATTCGATTCAAAGTTGCCTTCAAGGCTCTCAGCTGCCTTCGATACATTATCGAACAATTGGACAAGTAAGTTGGGAGATGGGAATTATTAGAATTAGTATTATATTTCATATCAAAAACCTTGTTCATAATCACGTTAGCAGTCTGTATAGCCTCACAATCCCTAATCTCTACAGCTTCTCTCTGAAACTGAGTCTGATTTCATTCATTAACTAAAGACTTTGGGGAATTTTTCTCAAAACAAGGCCAAATCTAATGTAAACAAGAGAGAAAAACTAAAAACAACAACCATGCACACCTTGTTAGTTAGCCTTCCTGAGATGGACGTAGAAATTGAGGTGATTTATCTACCAACAGTCCGTCGGGTAGCAAATTAGCAAATTAGGTCCTGCAATCATTTAGAAGGTTCGAACATCCGTAGTGTATATCTATAGGCTTAATTTTGAATGTTCGCTATATAAATAGATATATGAGTGCGTATAACACGTATGTGTAGCAAGGGTCTTTGCAAATATGACACCATACAATTTAGGGTTCAACGAAGCTTTTCAATAAAGGTAAAAAAGTGAATTTACATTTTTAAAAGTTGTAAAACAAAAGTTGGCAGAATATTACACTTTTTCAAGAAAGATTCTTAAAAATTTCATATTGAAGCTTCTTAAAATTTTTGCATGAATACATTGCCAAAGAATTATTTCTATGACTTGATATTTTTGCAAGGCCCGTAAGCCTCATTATTAGGAGTTGAAGGAAATCGTAATTCCCAATCATAACCATGAATCATGATTACGTAGCAGTTAAGCTTATTTCCCTACTGATATCACTCATTGCCAGAAACAGGTACTCACGAGCAAAGGATTTCTCTGAAGAAAGGAAAACTCTGGGTTTTGACCTAAATACTATGTATCTATTAAGTTCCAATGTGCCACTACTTTTCATTTTAATAATACTTTCACATAGCGCTCTTCCACTTCAAGGATGGGAACAATTTGATCTCAAATTATGAATTTAATTTCATCACTAAAGCAAGAAAGAATGTATTACTGCTGTGTGCTCCTTTTCCTTTCACTATGTAAGTTTGTCCTTTGAGTGGACTTGATTTGATACAGAAGAGGAGTGAAAGCTTGAAAACTACTACAGAGAGTGTGACTTCCTCTTCCTTCTGACTACTGAGCCGGGGAAAATGTGTAAAATACCGCGGAAATAGCTTTCATTACATTGGATTGGGATTGGAGTAGGATTTAATTGAAAATTACCACATTACTAAAATTAGGAGGGTTTCAAGGAGAGCGAGGGAAGAAGAGCAGACATAAATTAGGGAATGCGTAGAAAATGGAAAAGGAAATGGAATGTGTGAGTACTGAGTACTATGGGATTAATGTGGATAATGTGGAATTATTTGAAACTTGAGACTTGCTTGTCGTAAATTTCAACTTAAAAACGGAATGACGCCATCATGGAAGGAGGCACGGAAGGATAACAATAATGCTCTTTCCTCCTTCAGGGGCCGTCCTTAAATTACGTGTCAGTTTTTATAAAACAAAACCAATCCCTCCCCCTCCGTCGATATAGGACTTTAACAAGCAAATTAGTAAATTTAGGATCTCCCCCTCCCCTCCCTTCCGTAACTTTGATACGTAATTTAAGGACGGCCCCTTAGAGCTAACCCGACCAACAATCCTAATAAAATGCTCCGTGGGCTTGCCTGGTGGGTCCAAGTAGTACTGAAGGGGAGACGAAGGAGCTCATAGCCCAGGATAGAGTATATAGAGATGAATGTACTCATAAAACCTAATGAGAAATGAAAGGGTCAGCGACATAAAAAAAATAGAGAGAGAGAGAGAAAAAAAAACGAGAGAAAAAAAGATTGGACAACCATAGCTATTACAGTGTTATTGGGATGAGAGGATGAGACTGTAGATTCAGGATTAACGAGGGTAAATAGCAACGGGGAAATGATGAGAGAGTGGCGGACGGACTGGCGAGTATTTGAATTTTTCGATGGTGATGGTGTATAATATGAGTAGACCTACATTCGTGTCCATATAGCTCATAAGAAAATGGAGAATAGTTCATACACTTATGGATACATGTAATGTAGGTGTACCTACATTTGCACATGTGGAAGAGTTTAAAAATGTTAAAGCTACTTTGACTGCAGTATGAGATACTTAGAGCTTGTAATAGAGCAGCTGTGCTGGGGTGGATTTCGCCGGGTTCATTAGAGACAAATTAAAACGATCATAGTCCAAAATAGGATTTTCAATGTCTCTCTTAACTAGAGCTCTTCAGGAGATGTACTTGTCTTCATCTTCAGCTCCACTATGTACTACAGGCTTATGTATATATTTTATTATATTGTATGTACCTACCTACCTACATACGCCATGCAAAGTCAAAAGGAACGCTGTGGGCATTTTAAGAATTTTTTGAGCGTTATAACATGCATTTCTTCGTTCTAAAGGTACCCCAACCTTACTCCTTTACCACTGCTACCGACTTTATCAGCATTCAGGATTATATGTACTGGTTGCTTTGTTAATATGTCGGCCTCCGCAAGTAGTTTAGGGCACGCGCTTTTTTACCACGCGCACCTCGTATTACTTTGCTGGGCAGGGTTCCTGCTGCCGTCTACCACAATCCAATCTAAAAAATCTTGTTTTAAGTACCTATCAGTATCATTATACTATCAGTATGCATTGTAACAAATTCGACATTTTAAATTTACTTGGTTATTTATTTTCCTAGTCGATTTAGGGCCGATTGGCCGTTTTTGTTGCTACATTATACGTATACCTTTTAATTACAATTTGGTACATTATAAGCTACGTAGTATAAAAGATTCTTAAATATTTATGCCACGCGTTTTACTGACAGTTTCATGTAGTAAAGAATTATAGCTACACAGATGGTTTTGAAACGGTTTTGTTTACACTATGATGATTCGAAATAAAAGTGCTGATGTTGTTTTCCTTCTTATTTTTTTGGTAGCCTTGTTACGTGTTGACAAAGTTACGCATGAAGTTGAAAGAAATATTGGTGTGAAAACGATATTTCTTGCCCGCTTCGATCCAGCTTGTGGCGTGCGGAATAAATCTATATGCTATACCTATAGGTACCTATGTAAGGTTGTTGTGTTGATTTTTTGTTAACGAAGCTCCCAGCTTCTATCTACGTACTACCTCCTACGACCCCTATATGTACGTACCTACATGTAGAAACTTTTTTTATTTACGTTTTTTATACTCCCTGCTTCTTGTAGGAAGCTAAAGAAACTAACTAGTTAGATTGAGTGGATTGAGTGGAACGATAATATCTGGGTTGATGTTGATTATCTCGTTTGCGTAAACAAATTATGTACTTTATTTGAATTGAAGTGTTGCGGGTGAAGTTATTCCACGTTTGGTAATCTCAGCTGACACGCCCATGCTTCTGACAGCCTTCATTGTTGAGAGACCCTGGATACGGAGACAGGAAGCGACGGGGGAGGAGGAGGAATACAACTGTGATGAGCAAAAGTGGACCCCAGTCAAGCCACACGAAAGGATGGTCATCGGCAAGATTCAAGCTCAGGCATGGCTTGCCCTGCACCAATGTGAGTGGCCCAAAGTGTTTAGTTTTTAATTGGCAATAGTGAGTGATAGGAAGCTTATAACTAGCTAAATTTATACTGGAAGCGGATACACAAGTTTGGAATCAAAGTCTATGATTAAGGCTGGGTAGGGTTCTCTATTGGCATCTTTAGTATGCCATTGTTGATTACTAGCAAGTTTTCAGAAAAGAGTGTCTTTCTTGCTAGTGGGTAAAAATGTTGTGGACGAGGACAGTGCAGTGCTTTTGTTAAGATTCTTTGATGCGGTTATTGCCCCCGGCGTGTAACAATAAACGGATTACATGGGATGATCTTTAAGCTTACATACATGCTTTTACGCTCGTCTCAAAATGAGCTGTACAACTGTTGTTATGAACATGAAGACCCGGAATATCTCTGGTGCGTTGGTACTTTCCACACATGCATTTTCGTAGAGACTCGTTATCGTTCATATTTTTATGGTTTTATACGGTGCGTTCAGGAGTGTGACAGTAATGAGTCCCCAATTTTATTTTTTTCTTCACAACATTTTAAACCTTTCCCATCAGACGTGTTGTGCATTAAAATTGCAAATTTAGAAGACAGCTTCCTAGAATGCATTACGTACTTTAGTATAACCCAAATTGCGTTTACAAGACAGTGAACCTAGTCACTTATTTAAGTAAATGCGGGTAAAAGTCACGGAGCAGTTAATAATGAAAAGATGTTAAACGACTAATTTAGAATGAGAGTGTAGCTTTGGTTAAAGTTACTTAAAAGAAATAAATTATTACATTACAAAGCATTGAGCTGTGGCTGAATCCTATTAGCTATTTATAAAGGCTACGGAAGAAGGCCTAGCCAAGAGAAACATGAAGATACCTAGACATACGCAATTATATATTCCGGACGTCGGGCTAATGACACTGTCATTTCAAGTGCACGTTCCATAAATATATTATTTAATTTAAGCTTAATACTAAATATAGTCATCTTGACATAAGGCAACAAACAGAGCTTAGATTCTGCTATTAAGAAATAGACGTGAAAGAAGGGAGCTTACGCAACGGAGGTATACAGATAGGCAGTTCAGTCGTAAAGGGAAACTAGGTATGTACTAATCTAATCTCTCATAGGATGAGGGTAAAAGCGGAGTGAAGGAAAATCTATTGCACTAAAATCTTTTCTTGCGACTTTCTCCAGTGTTTTCCTACTTGGAATCTCTACCGGATTTTATAGGAAGCACGAAGGAAATTTCCCAGGAAAGTACTTCGTAGACAGAGCGGGTAGACTGCGCTGAGCTTCCTAAATACTTCGTTCTTAAATCATTGTTTACCATCTTTGGAAGAAGCTTTTGTGATGAAATCAAAAATACTAGAGTAACCAATTGATTTGTTTATATTTTGTTTGTACAGTATTTACGAATCAACGCGTGATCTGCATGTATGAAATAACGGAGTTTCGAAAAGGTCAACTGATGCGTCTTCGTCCATTTCTAAATGAAGTAACCTTAGATCAAATCCCCATTCTGGGACAGTTTCATCACTGGCTCGAGAGCTTGGCAATTGGAAACATTCCGAGTCCACCTCCCAAGCCACCGCTCATCTTAGAAATGTTGTCATGTATAAGACCCAGAATAGAGGCAGAATTAAAGAGAAATAAGAAAAAATTAATGGAGATTTACAGAGCAGAATTTATTTCCCCAACACGTGAGCTTATGATGAAGAAAGCCCAAAGGTCAATCACATATTATTTCAATGGCAATGTATTATTCAATTTCATAACATTTTAATATTTTAAACAATTGGTGAATAAAAAAGTGTTTGTTTATTTAGATTATCTGAAACTTACGATTTTGAAAATTTCGAAGCTGTTTTGCCTCCTTCCAAATGTGCTAAATGTGGACAAGAAGCTTTGAAAAGATGTTCCAGGTGCAAGAATGAGTGGTACTGCAGCAGGTACGTGCTGTACTATTCAACTATTGACTCTCTAACATTAAACATAATTAAACAACTCCGTTTTATAAAAACTATTGTGTATTTCTTATTACAGAAACTGCCAAGTTGCACACTGGGAAAAGCACCAGAAAGTATGTGACCTGATAGCTTCTCACTAATCTAAGCAATACGTACAAATTATTTGTCAATTACGATTTAATGTAAATACAGTTGATATGGCCGAGCTAAAAACTAATTGGATTTTTAAAATTCCATATACATTGTATACACGTAGATAGTTCACTTTTAAGAAATATATGCTTGTCATTAGAATGAGCTGCATTGAAGTTACTGTGTTTTCCATTCCATTGAACAATAAAATTGTTGAATTAGATACTCAACAGTAGAACATCCGTAACAATTGAATTCAAATCATTTCATTGCGTAACTAGTTTTGTGTTGTAATAAATAAGTTCTTCAAAATTTAGTTTTGGCTGTAGAGGATTGTACGAAGCAAGTAATGAAAGCTCGAAAATTTTTCAAAAGATGGCAGTGAAGGAAGAAAGTTTATATTACGGTTCTCCCCCTCTTACCCGTCCCGTCCACAATCCCCGCTTTTTATTTGGCTCATCCTAACCTTTCCAAAAACCAAAACCGAAATCATGTAACATTTTTTAAAACGTAGTTTGTAAAAATTGACATTGGCATCTCTGCATTAAATTATTATTAAATTTGAAAAAAATAAAGCATATTTATTAGGTAAAAGAAATACATACGTAATTGTTATTTCAAACTTCGGAAAAATGAGTGTAAAACTAAATTGTCTTCTTTCTTCCATTGGAAAGTGTAGAACTTTGCTTAAACTGTTATCAGCTTTCATTCCTCTTCCTCCATCTACGTTTGTTAATATGAAGAGCTGTGTAGTTGCTTTGTTCTCACTCAGTCAGTCATGGGTTGTGACATTCGATAAAAAATTCTTTTTATCCCGTTATCAGTTGTTTCTGTTCAATTTATTTTGATTTTATTACTCAATAAATTATATTTTCTTCCTTCCCACACCATTTTCCCGAGTTCTCTCTCATTCCTTGTATAGTCAGTGAGGCATGCAATCAGCCTAATGAGTTGCCATCCCACTTTGGTTGGACACAGAGTAGTAGTAGTAGTAGCAGCAGCAGCAGCAGTAGTAGTAGCAGTAGTAGTAGTACAAATAGTTGGAGGCATATCTGTACTTACTCAGTTATATTTTAATTAGACCATGAAAATTTCTCTAAAATTTCTCTGGAAATAAAACATTCATCACATCTCTAATTTCTACAACTACCTTCTCTACTTTCACTTCCACTTTCTTCCGCTCTCACTTGCTTCCTGGTCCCTTTCTTCCAAGCCTGAGCTCAATGCTTTATGAATAATAGAATAACTATATAATAGCCACTGTCTACTTTTTGTTATCTGTGTAAGCTATGCTATACCAGATATGCCTATATATAAAGTCCCCGTATGTATATTATATTCTTGAGCCAATGCAAACAAAGGATGCATGCCCGTCCCACCTTAGCAGGGTGGTAGATAAGTGGTTGTAGCTTTTTTGTCATTTATTATGTAAATTCAATTCAATTTGTATTTTACGTGTTATAATCCCGTGGCCGTCTGTTAAAAAGAAACGCTCACTCCGGACTCCGGATGATATGATGTACATTTTGGCTGGAGGGAAAATGAGTGGAAGCATTCAAAATGAAGGAAGGGAAGTGGAGCGTACGCTCTTTCTGTCATCCTCTCAATGTATCTCATCTCGTCGTGTTTATCCTAGCGTTGATAATAAGTAATACGGTTAGATTTTGTTTTGTTGGTCTTGATCTTATGTCATTGTGGAGAATCCAGTGCGAGTGCTATAGGGGAAATAGAGCTACGTCCATATCGTACAGCTTCACTATGGCAAGAGAAAAAAGGGGGTTGTTGTACAAGTACGAACTTAGTTACATTAGAAAAGTGTGTTGGAGAGTGCGGTTGTGGTTGTGTTAATATATGTATTTTTTGTATGTGTGTTTTTGTGACTTGTGTTACGTGATCATGGAAGAACTGATGATGCTAATGGGAATGTTAATGCTGATGATGATGTAGTAGTAGTGAGTGAGTGAGTGAGTGAGCGAGCGAATGAGTGACTTGTGAAGGAAAAAGTTTCCTCTCCAACCCAGTCTTCTTCCCTTTGGTGAACATTTATTAACTGAGGAGGATGGAGTTGCAGATGGAGATGAGAAGCACTTAAAAATCCTCAGATCAAATTCAATTAAACATTCCAGTTCTAGTTTATGAGTAAGTACATCGACTTGCACTGTACCGTTCAGTGTATCGAAGTTTAGTGCAGATAGAATGCTTCCCTAACGCCGTACTACCAACCGTATGATGCAGGACGTGAGGTGTACCGTCGTCGGTTCACTTTGAGAAAGTCTGGGTCTTTTAAAGTCGAGCCATAAATGTACATGGTGTGCCATGTATGTATGAAGGGACCTACCTACATTTGTATATGTGCTCGGAGATATGTAATTTAGTAAACCACTTAAGTTGGCAAGAGAAACTTTTTTTCCCTTCTTCTCAGTTCTTTAGCCTTTAAAATGTCGAGACGGAGAAGGAAGGTGGACGAGGGAGGGAGTTTCTGTGGAGGTTGAGAGGGATATAGATATAGCCACAACTGCTCAATAATTAAAGGGAAAACTGATAGGTTTTTAAGGTAACCACTAACCACTATTTGCTATTACTATTTTCTACTTTAAATACTCTCTGTCCTCCACTATTTCCAACTCTGCCTCTGTCTACTCTTTAACTAACCGATCCAATCTAGTGCATTCCAAGCCAAACCGAGCTGAATCAACATGGAGTTGTAACCCATGCATAGGTATGGGAGTGAAAGTACCATTTCCTACGAAGAAATAGAACGGCTGTACTGATATTAGGACTCGTACTTATTTTGAGAGAGACTGGATGATTATGGGGAACATTTTAAAAATGTCATCGTGCACTGGAATTATTTTAATTCTTTAATGTGGAAATTATGGAATCGTGAATCGGTCAAATCCGGTGAGATTGAGTCACTATCAAAGACACATTGGTTCTACTGCCTAAAAAATGGGAAGAAGTAAACCACTACAAATGTAGAGATGTAAATTTAAAGTGGAACTCAAGTGCCACATAATATTGTATGACGAAGACGGCAGGAAAGGAGAAGCAGGGATACGATAGGGATGATAGATGTCCGTTTGATTGTATGATGCTAATATTTTATGAGCAGACATACGAAGTTGTGTTCAAGTCCGATTAAAATTGTGGCTGGAGCAGTCCAACTTTCTCACCGACCTTTTAAAGGTACGACATATGTACATGGGAATCAGAAGGAGGCTACTTTAGGGAGCCACGAGTAACAACTAGTAATTTCATGGCCCAACCATACATTTAACAACCATCCAGTCCGGTCTATGTACTTCTGAATCCCATTGCATTGCCTTCGAGCCAGTGATTGAGATTTCCAATGACAGAGTTGCTCCTACATTATGTCCTCCCTGGGCTCCTAATAAATACTTTATTAAGGAATTTTGCTCATATCTGTCTGAATTATGAATTCTCAATGACCGAGCCAGACACGACAAGTTACCACGTACTCGGGAAACTGACTGACTGTGAGCTAGTAGCTACATGAATGTGGGGCTGAGGCTGGTAGTTGGTACAGTCAGTGGTTGTAGGTATGCATCTATAGGTCTGCTGATTGATGAGAATCCAAGCTGAAGGTAGGCACAGCAGAGGGCGAGGACGCAGTGAGTCATGTAACATGTGAGTTGGTTGTTTGTTTCGGTGTCATTTGTTCTTGTTGTGTTGTTGTGAATTAGACTTGTGAGTTGGTTGTTGTTTGATGTGGATGTTGATGTCTTTAGATAGCCATTGGCCCATTGTAGACGGACGGACTCAAGGAGAGGGAAAAGGAAGGTAGGACAGCGGGCAGCTCCACTCATGCGATGGGATATCAGTGTAAGTGTGTGTGTAGGGCATGGCATGTTTTTCCACGTTTCAGCATGTTACATTATACGGTTCATGTCATGCAATTCATTTATTCATTCCATCTCCTCTCTCCTTTTTCTTGGCTTGTTTGTCCACCTCACAATCACAATCACTTCCACTCTCCACACCCACTTTACCGAACCAGGGCCAACAGAAGCAGAAGCAGAAGCATTGTTGCATTCCCTAAAACAATGAGAAATACCTACCCTAAGATATTACGACACGACTGTATGGCTTTTCTGTGTCTATACTTGAGATAGTTGAGTCTAAAATACCATGTACCAATGCAGGAGCCACCTAAGCTATTATCTGTAGCGTTGAATTACGATCTGCATTCGAATTCCAGCCTTGTTCCTGTACAATTACTTTGTACTAGTATAGTGTAGTAAGCCCTGATTGTACGAGTAGAAAGGGAAATATGTAGGGGTAGTGCATGCATGTACATTGTTTGGGAGAAAGTAGCTAAAAAATCTTTATTAGTAGCTTTATATGTATGTAGTTATAGGTGGGGACTGAGGGAAAGTTGGACGGCCATACTTTCATAATGCTTTCTCTCGTCCTGTGCTTAGGAATGGGAACGTGGCTGCAAAGTTGGGGCTGGACGAGGTAGGCATGAGGTAGGTAAGCTGAGAGTGAGAGTACTTGTACAAGTATCAACGTCTGTAATGGGGAAAAAGAGAAGTCTCCCAGAGATTGAAAAAAGTTTTCTTTGTCTGAATAATGGTTCTTAAGAGAGCTGTAAACTATCGTAAATTCTTTCACAACTCACCAGTCAGTCGGGAATTGTAACCCAGCTACACATTCCTATATCATCTCCACAGCCATCCCTGCGCGTGCATACCATCTCCGTACAGGCATACGGCCCGTCTATACGAACAATAACAATTTTGACCATGTACATGCGGACCATGTATTACATGGCTTGTAACAATAGACTCCTGTCCTGTCATGTCCAAGTCCTCCACCACCACCACCACCATCACCGCCATATTGCCCCTGTCCTCCTCCCAGCACCTCATACATACCCACACACATCAGCATGCATTCATCCCCGATGGCTCACCTTTCCCTCTACTTTCCCTTCTTCGACTTTTGCGTTCCTTAAATCTGCAGAAACCAGAGAGAGAGAGGCTGAACTCATAAACGAGCTTTGACTATGTTAGCCTCTTCTTTTAGAAGCCCTTTGCAGGGATATTTCGAGGATTTAATCAATTTTGTATTCAAGATCCTCTAGAAGAATGAGGTGCAAAATGGGGATGGTTTGCATTGTTATTGTTATGATGTAAATTTGTAAGAATGGAGCTAATTCAGATGCACAGAGAATAAAGAATAAAGAGACGACATCCAGTCTCATGGCAGTAGATGTTCATATATGATCTCTCTTCTTCTTCTTCCCGCTACAATACTACGGAAGAATTTACTTATTGTTCCGTAAGATACATTTTTTGTTCCGTGTTACATGGGACGCGTGAGGAAAACTCCCCCTTTATGCTCAACCTATTTGTACGCATTGAATTCTATTGTCTGCATGTATACAGCATGAGCTTGACTGGAGCAAGTGTTTGTGTAAAAGCCGAAAGGGAGTAGCGGACTCAGGCTTCAGGACGGTGTATGGCATGGTGTGTGGTGCGGTTGAGTATGTATGTACGTGAGACTGAGGGCTGATCGTGAGTGTAGATGCAGAGTCTGAGCTGGAACTGGTGAATATATATGTGATCGAGCAATCATTTTCCACTCCATTTCATCCAAATTATTTCACTCTTGTATTCTTTTAATATATCACTTTCCCTCTTCCCTTTTCCGCAGTTCCAGCAGTCTTCCCTACTTCCCGTTCAACAACCTTGGTTGCTGCTACTCAGTTGAGCTGGGGCAAGCTTGGAGGCTATACCCGGGTGGGTCTATGAGTGGCTCAAGCAGTGAGAGGAAGTATACTGGTAGTAGGTACTTCTATCCGTATACCTAGGTATATATTTATGCTCATGAGGGGACATAAATATGTACATATATAAAGGTGGATATACAGGGAGTACAATGACAATAGAATTGGATTTAGAAGACTCGTAAGTAGTAAAACAGGAAGAAAATAGAGGAAAAAATTGAGAGATATAATAGCCAGGACTCTTCCTCAATTGTTAAAATCCCAGGGAGAAAGTCCTGAAGGACGGAGCGGAGGAATGGAGGATGAATATGATATGGTTATGGATGGGAAATGACTCCCATTACTTAAAATATCTTCACATCTCGGTTCATAAGATGTTCATGAGATGCTCATAAGATGTTCATGAATGAGGATATTAGACGGTTAGCTTCATGAGACCATCCATTGGACACAAGTAACTACTTGCATTTGGCATCTCCAGCTCGTCCAATTCTATTTCTACTGACGTTCTACGTCTACTCTCTCCAGCCCTGTCAGCTTATACGTCCTTCCCCTGTACTTCATCCTCCTTGCCAATTGCCATTTTACAATCTACAGTACTTGAAATCTATGAAGTCAGTCTGTAGCAATACCTTCAGCTCCTATGTGCTACCCGAACCACCCTCTGCGTCGTAGATACGAACTAGCTCTCATTAAAGACTAACAAAACGCATTCTTTAATAATATCAAAGTACAGGATTAATCATTTACTTTTAAGTTAATCGTACATTCGCATTAAAACGATATCTTTTTAAAATGAACATAAGTTACTTTACTAAGGCTGTGCGTGGTCGCTTGCTGGATGGAATTGGCCCACAATTATCGCTGGCAAGGCAGTCTAACAGCCGTATCGTAATATCTAATACTGATTCCGGTTTGCACTGTTCGGTGTATGCTAATTGAGGATCGTCTCAAAAATAAGTACAATTTGGATAAATAGAATATCTGGGCTAACAAATATTATGTCTTCATATTTCCATTGTAATTACGGTTTCCGATATCCAGCAAAGACAATATTCAGCGAAAATCATTTTGACTGCTCATCCACAAGGTTATTTTTATAGGGGAGAGTATCCACCTCCCATCTGTGGATTCGTTTAAAGTTATTTTATACTAAATGTTCACATCTTTGAATTTTAAATACTTTTTCGATTTTTTAAGCTGAACGTTTTACACTCTCAATAAATGCATATTCCAAAATAGCAGTCTAATGTAAAATACTAATATTTAATTAAAATCAGCAACAGCAATCAGAACTTGCATAAAATAGTTCGAGTTCGTTAAGCATGCCTAAATATAGATTCCGACTAGTGTCGGTAATAAATAAAGTTTAGTAACAGCAGTCAACAATGCACACACGACATACACAGTTTTTTCCATTATTTTACCTTATTGTGCATTGTTTTACTTTTAAGTAACTGTAAAAATCATTGTAATAATAATATTGTAATATATTAAATCAAAGTCTTTTGAATAATGCCACATTGTAAGATTATAAATTAATTACAAGCTTATTGGAAATTTTTACGGTACTATATCTAAATACCTAGACCCATTACTATTTAATTTACTAAATATTTCGTTTATTTTCATACTACAATACCATTTTGAAAACTCAATGCAGAGTAACCTGCATTTAATTACATAAACTTGGAAACCGAAGGAAAATGGGACTTACATATTTTAAGTTATGGATAAGTGGAAGCATAAACATTTTTTTTTAAAAGTCAAGAAGAACAGTTTGATTTAGGACATAGTGAACTGAAATATAATCCCGTCTGTTTATTTTTTTGGGAGTCAAAAATGCCCGCTTACCAGTTATATAGAAAAAAACAAATCTTAATAATCGCTATTAATGTTTTTAAAGGTTTGGTTCCTCCAGTCAATTTGAAAATCAGAAATCATGTTTCTTTTACATATATACTTTGGTGTGTACTTTAACAACTGCAAACTGGTATTGGTTCTGGTTGGTCTTTTGATCTGCTGAATGCAGGCTGCTGAAAGTCTAGCACCGCCCACCTTGCATTACTACTTAAAAAAAATCAAGTGGCATTTTTAAAAAATTACCACCGTATTTATTTGCAATGGTTTCAATACTTGTACTTATTTTATTTGTACAAATTGAATTATCGTCCGGTTTAAAGAAATGTAATTTTTGTGAATTATAACGTTGCAAGTAAACTATTCGGGTGAATTTGGTATTCAATCGCAAGTCAGATGTATCCACTTAGAAATGCGGTTACTGTTTCTTTAAAAAGTTGCAGTAGTAATTTTTAGAAAATTACTAATGCTACTACTACATAACAAATTATGTACTTAACAATAATTACCACTTTCAACCCGTATACCGCCAAATAGTAGGTTCTAGTCATTTTCTGCTTCCACGGTTTCCCTTTTGACTTCCCCGGGGTCGTTTCTCCTCCGTACACTACTCCTTCGTTACTATTCTCCTCCAATCACTTCTCCTTTGAGTCGCTTCTCCTCGGTCGGTGGACCGATTAAATTACTGCCAGTTTTGACCGCTTCAAATTATTTGGTAATGTAGGTATATAAAAATCCCAAAACTGACACTACACCAAGTACTTAATTGCTTTTAATTTTCTTAAGTTTCAATAGTTTTAAGCCCTTACGTAACTGCAAAATGGCGGGTGTTAAGTTAAAAAGTTAAGAACAAAACATTGAGACAAAGTAGATTTTTGCTATGCTTACAGTGTCTTAGATTTTTGTCCATAATGTTTTTGTTTTTCCACCAATTTTAAAACTAACTACTAGGGTAGATCCGCAATAAAATTCTCTACAAAATTTGTTGTAACTTGATTGCGCGCCTTTGCTAGTTCGGGATTTGGATGGGTTGATGGTGCAAAGATTATGTTGGACGCATACCATATTATGGATGGACTCCGGCCACCTTGGAGTTAAGATTTGAGTGGACACCGGCCATTTTGCAGTTAGGTAAGGACTGGAATTAGGCCACTTTCCAGTTACACTCACGATATACTTGAGCACAGATTATCTTGTATTAATAATATTAAATCAGCATGGATATTTAATTGAACGCATATCCTAGTAAATTTTTACTAACTTTCGCTAGATGACTCAAAAATAGAATGGTTAAGTTGAATTGAAATCTACTAAAGTACATTGTTGTTAAATCACAAATCATTGCTGGGAATCATTCGGAAAAATAAAAACTGAAGGAGGAGTTCGAGGAGAATGTTCACGAAACAGAAAATGACAGGAGGATAAAATGCTACAAGAAGAAATTAATAGACAGAGAAGTGATTGGGGGGAAATAGATACGAATTAGAAACTACCAGGGAGAAGCGTAGAAGAAAGATGCGAATACTTTTTCTTTAAATTCAATATGATGCAAATAGTAAAGAATTTTATTGAACTTTAACGTTTAACCAGTTATGTTATTATTGCTACTGAAGTACGAAAATGAATAATTCAAAAACCTTTAAATACCTTGCTACTACTAAATTAAACTGAAACAGTCAATGACACAATTAATCAAGGTAAATAAGTACATAAATATGTATGTTCACAGGAAATACATGCAAATAATTCAAAATAATCCCTTGAGTTTTATGAGACAGGTTTACTGTTTAAAATTGAATAAAGGGACTTATTCTGAGGGGAGAAGATCATAAGGGAAATGTGTTTTAAGGCCAATTTTGCCAGAGGAGACTTGCAGGGCGATTTGATCAGGGGGAATCGGCTGGACACATTTGTTCAGACTGAAGCACGGGCTGAATTTTATAATTTTATGTAGTTGCAAGTATTTCATTGCTAGTGCTTGGAACTACAGCGACTTCGTTCAGTTAGTATTTGACTAAAGTTAAACGCAGAGTGTATTTGTGAGTAGACATAAGATATTTATGTAGGTAGGGATAGCTATGGTGTGTGCCTGTATGTATAATGTTTGGAAAGCGAGGAGTTGAGCAACATTTTGCGTGGCAACCTTAATTTTTCTGGTCGGGAAAGTTTTTTGCGGTGAAAGTTGTAGTGTCTCGACATGAAAATTTCACGGGCTCTGAATTCCCAATACACTACCACCAAACCGCACACATCTCCTACTACTCTGGGAAATTTCCCTTGAAAGTCGAATAGACGACGAGACTGTGAGCGGAAAGAATGACTTGGACTTGCAGCAATTACTCAACTGATAGTCTCTAAAAACATAACACATCCAAGTACAAATACAACTCAACTAATACATCTCTACAGCACTTCACTTGCCGATGTCCAAGTCAGTCACTCCCAGAACGACTCCGAAAACGAATATATTAATAGACATTTATGCTCCTTGCCTACGTTCTTCTTTCCTTTTACAGGAATTTGTTTTCGCGGCATATTTTAAACCCAGTCTATGAGTGTATTCTTCTCCAAAGTTGGTATTTCTTGAGATGGACGGGTGACTGGAAGTGATTTTAATGTTGCAGGAGGAACTGAGGGAAGAAAAGCGTGTAGATGGGATCTCGGCTTTGGGTGTATGTGTTTAGATTAGTAGTGATGTGGTGATGAAAGTGGGGCTAGCTTATGTTCAGTTAGCTATGCATTCCTCACACCTAAGCTCCGTGTAATTGTTATGCTGATGCAGTAGGCATGACTGGAGCGAGTTCAGATTGAGCATAGACCGATTATTGGAACGTAACAGCTTTCATCTTGGGATATTTATCCCATAGGATTGGTTAAGATAGCATCCTTGTGTGTGTATATCGTCTGGGTATCTGTATATCTATCGACGTGACCTGGTCTAAGCTTGAGCTTTGGGCCACACTCACCTCCTTCCCTTACGTCTACTACTCATTTTATATGATACACTGCCAGCCTTGCCTCCGCCTTTCACGCTTTTCTTCCGTCCAGGAGTACTACGAGACCTGTCACGAATTTACGGATACAGCTTGCAACTACTAATTCAGCTTATCGCATATATATGACCTGAAGTAGATGGGGTAGTTACATGTATGCCTTCACATACCTACATGAGGGCTGATGCTACCTCCGTCCTACGTTCGTTGGTGAAGATTCCAATTTTGTGCTCAGGATAACCCATGAAGAGGAGAGTGTGTAGTGGTGTGGGATAAAATGGCCATCGCAGGGCTTGGCTAGGGCATGGCATGGTGCATGCACATTAAGTTTCTGTGCCTACACAAATGCAGTTCTCAAATATAAGTAATCGGCCTCTTCTTCTCCCAACGGAAAGACCGAAGAATATTACTCTGCTAAGACGCGGGACCCAGCACGCAATAAATCCGACCAGATTAGCAGCCTCGCCACCGTCTCAAATGGGCCCATTTCAATGCGAGAGAGGTGCTGTTACTTTGTCATACTCGTGTTATGCCCTCGATCGTTACCAACAATCCGCATCCATATCTATGGCTCCACTTACCTCATATCATATCTCCTTCGTCAGTCTCATCTACACGCCGCATCTCACCAACACCCAGCCATACCTCCTCCTGCCTCCAGACTCAGACCCACATACACTACGGAACCATGTACATATGTAACTCCTACCCTCCCTTCCACCTACACACAACTACACCGAAGCAACCAAAACGACATGTTCCCCATTCTCATCCGCCAGAAACACGGCATATCCACTTGTCAACTCATACGTCCCTTCCCACAGCCACTAAACTAACAACATTCACATCCCAAATTTCAAATTACTTCAATTTTTCAGAAGCCCCGTGTCTTTGTGTAGCAGTCTTGCCTGCACTCAAATAAATGACACTTCCCCAACTATTTCTACAATGTCTGGACAGCTTGGGATCTAAAGCACTAGCAGTAAACTGGTCTGCTAAATCCATATTTGCTTTGACCGCAAGGTCATCGTCAAAGTCAAGTCAGAAACAGGAGCGCACAACTACATACTTTCTGAGCGCTTGAACATTTCCATACTTACATTCTCTATACCAAATTTCCAAAGGGTTATGGCCGTTCAGGGCTTACTGAACAAACCGGCCATTGTTAACATAGTCATTTTAGCACCATGCAAGGCTCCTAGAGCTACACTTCCTCATAAGTCACACAAAATTCGTATTAGCAGGAAACAAATCGCTATGAGAATGAAAAACAATACTGGTCGTGAGCTGTAATGTATCTGTGCGAGTAACAAGGGCTGCATTAGGTTCGATTTTGACTACTTAGAGCTTGGGCTGGGTTCTAGGATTCATTACAATAGAACAAGACAGAATAGAAGCAGAATGGAGCCAGAGAGAGAGAGAGAGAGAAAGAGAGAAAGAGAATTGAGAATGCGTCGATGTGGAGTGAATATTATTATGATGCCAGTTTCACTGGTGGTGCACTGAGGTTTATTATAATGTACGCTTTTCGTTTTCACAGCCGTCAATTTTAATTAGACTTGAAAAGACGGCGTGGCTGCATAAAGAAATTTACCCGTATGTACGAGGGCTTGGTGACTACCCCCACTACAGTACAGTATTAGGTGAGATAGCTGTATACATTCTTTCCACCGCACCATGTCCTACCATGCCATAATTCAGACCCTCTATACTCCATTCCATCCTTGCCCTCACTACTTTCATACTTTCTCATTTCAGTAGTGTAGGAGAATAGTATCCTAGTCTAAATTCTAAATGCATTTTGGGCGACACTGAACAATATCAATCTCTGTATCTCTTACGAAACAAGTAGAAAGAGAAACCGAGAAGCAGAAACGTAATAGTAGTAGCTAAGAGGAGAGGATGAAGAAGCAACGTACATACGGCGATATTACTATTAAGCGAATAGATTCCAGATTGTTTCTATCATTCCAATTTCAACTTTCTCCTTTTCTCCCCAAACCTTTTCTTTCCACCATCACCATACAAGCAGGGAGGCAAATCGACCGACCGACAGACAGACATAGACACATAAACAATGTATCTCCTATTTCTTACCCCTAACTCTGATAACATTGAATTAGAAATTTTAACAAAATAGCAAATAGCCCAGTTTTCTTCTATACGTTCATTCATACATACCAGTGAGATTGTAGAACCTGGACTGATCATAAGAATAAAGGATACGCTTTCACCGCTACTCTGATTCCTTCAACGATTTCTATATTTCTCACGTTATGTATATAATTGTGCGCGTATTTGTGATGCTGGGTGGTGCCATACGGTTCTACATGGAGAAAGAATGTTCCTTCCTATTGTTTTCACTTTCGCTCTCTCTCACTTTTCCACCCAAGTTTCTGTCAGTTTTCTACATTTTATTAGCTTCCAATTTCCAGGAGAACTTGAAGGCAGGAAAGATATTAGACAAGTGGCAAATATTTTAAAAACCCCTTCAAGTTGATGCGTATGTATGTGCATTTCAGCTTTTGTTTTTACATACCATGGAGTTTTCTCCCCGTCATATAGTTTGTTAGTCGTTGGTTTTATTGTTTCTTCATTTCCGTTTTCTCCTCGCTCATCTAACAATTACAAGAGAAAAGGTGGAGTGAAAGAAAATGAAATGAATTGTTTTGATTATAAAAAATCTTTGAGATATCAAGGAAATGAAAATTTGAGAGTGAATACTCTAAAAGGATGCAAGCTTAACTTATTCCTTAGCCAGTTGAGATATACTTGTCGATTGCAACTAGTTTGTGCGCTTAAATAAAAACGCATTTTGGTACTTTTAGGTTCAGTTTAAGAAGTTGACGTGCTTAGTTGTTGACACAGTATACCTATGGAAACTAATGGAAGAAGAAAGGTCTCTACTTTCATTGAGAATCAAACTTAAACTAAATAATAGTCTTTGCCTCACACTGCCCAGACTGATTTGGAAAATGTTGGGGTTGAAGTAAAACTCTTTTATCATTTCATTTCCCTTTCTGGTTACTCTATCTTCACATTCATTTTTCTTTCAAATTACAGTGCATAGCAGTCAGTCTGTTTTACGTGGTGTAGTTTCCATTTCATCTATTATTCCGAAAGTAAGCGTGTATGCATTTTGTGTTGTTTACATTTTCATTCAATTCTTTATAGTGTCTTGTTCATGGTCTCGGTTGGAGTGTCGGAACAATGTTAGTGCTTTTGTTTTTCTTCGTCTTCCAAACTCATCCTGAAATGAAAATCAAAATGAAATCAAGCTGTAGTTTTCTTTTCTTATTGAATCCATTGCCTTTTCTCTTTTATTCAAGGTCTGCTCTTCTTTTAGATGTCGACAGCGTCTCTATGACAGAATGCATACTCGTATCTATCTTTGTTCCGGGATACTCAGTCTACTCGATTTCATTGAAAGAGTCAATTCAACATGCAACCTTCATGTTGGGGAAAGGAAAAGCAAACGTTAACGCACGGCGCAAATAACTTGCTCTGGTACATTATAAGCAGAATGACGGCAATCCATTTTGTTTATGTTGATGCTAAGTTGGATGTAAGCACAGTGAAAGGATTGGTGAAAGGGTTGATACTCAACAGAGACAGAATGCCAACTTCCCTTTTCTTCCCCAGATACATAAATATAACGATATTGATTTCCATCCTAATTATTTCTCTCACCCACAAGCTTTCAAGTTGGTCTCCACCGTTACTGTAGCTAAAAGGAGCTAGGTGTAACCAATGCTAGATCAACTGACATCATAATTAAATATATAATTTTGAAAGGCTAACTTTATGTATTTAGGGGTAAGCTTTTAAAAAATGTGTTTAGTCAAAATTTTAAAAATCAATCTTTAATATCTCGTCAGAACAAAATGTCCAATTGTACTGATAAAGGTAGCAGCTAAGCCTCTGTCCAGTATGCAATTCTCTATGGAACGCAGGAGGGTAAAAACTGTTCATACACGATCAAGTAGTGAAAAAGTCAAGTTAGAGGTGTCTACATGTACAATGCAATGCAGTATCAGGGATGGTAGAATTTAAAAGCAATATATTTTCAAGAGTTTTGACCAAAACTTACGACAACGAACAAAGTACCCCGAGAGTGAAAGCTAAGGCCAACACCGAAAGCGAACATCGCTAACAATTTAAGCTCAGCTAAGGGAATGGAATGGAGACGAAGGGAAAATGCGTCTCATTGCCAATAAGAATACGAATCTCAATCGAACAGAACGTATGTATACGTAAATCTATATATCAACGGACAAGAGAAAAGATATGGGGTGGAATGGGATTTCGATTCCCCAACAGATTTACTAGCAGTTCAAACCGTCCATTGTAAATACATCTGTTTGATTCCATTCACATGTGTAACATGGTTTTTTCCCTCAGAGAGTCAAGAGAGACAGAAGAAAAAATTCAGCGGAGGAAATGTGGAAAGTGAAAGTAGTGGAGTGAAACCTTGGGTGTGAAAGTCCTGTAGGATGGAACAAGTACTCAAGTACCTATCTACATGCTGTACACAATTGGAATTGGTAGAGGTCTGGTCGGGCTTGGACACTCAAGGAGAAAGAGGAAGGCACGCCACGGCAAGTTTTTGACTTTAGAGGATTGTACGTGAATAAATAGGGAAAAGGATATTCGGGTATTCGAATATATTATTATCGAATACATTTCTGGGAGTAAGATATTCATTTCTCCACTTTCCACCAGCATCATTTCTATATTCAAACGGAATGTGCAAGCTCAAGGAATAGAGTTTTTTTTACAGCTTTAGCATTAGTGTTCGGTATTTTTTATACGCCAAGCAGCGAGACAGAGAGAGAGCGAAAGTAAGTGTATGCGGACGGTTGAAGAACAGTGCAGCAGTACCAGCTGACAGGGTTGATATGGCGAGCGGAAAACGAGAAAGAGTCCAGTAGCTATTTGTGTCGAAATGTATTCATAAATTTTTGGGTTGTGAGGGCGAGGAAAGGCTAGTTTTTGTAGTACTTATTGTACTTCTGCTCATCGTACCTATGTCGAGATGTAGACTTAGAAAGTTGGAGTTTGGACGCTCTTCTGTTCCCTTCTCTCTCTCTTTTTCGTGGCTCTCGACTGATTCTGTCTGCTTGGAGCCGATGGGTTCGGTTTGGTGCGACGAAGATGGGGAAGAGAAAGTTTTCCAGGCAGAGTGGCCATAGAATATTGAAATTCCCAATAGATAATCGTATACATAAGTGTCCGTAAGTCCGTACACACGTAAGTCTGATCCAGTCATATACCCACGTAGTTGTATGTACATGACTCCACAAACATTTAGATTTACATACACACATAGTAACAGTAGAGTTAGTGTAGGTATGAGCACAGTGTAAGACGGCGAACGTGGTTATACGCATTACTCTGAGAAGTGAAGAAATAGGTACATGAGCTTAGCTGTCTCCGTCTGTCGTACTGGTTCAATTGTGAAGAACGTGTAGTACCCTTCTGATGTAAAAGCAAGAGTCCAACTACTCCTCATATTCATAGTTCCAAGTTTCAATCATACATTTGACTGCCCTAGAGAGTACTCGTGGACACATTCGATGGAACTTTTTCTAGTTTCCTTTTCTCTCTAGGCTCTCTCTTGACACACGTTAAAGGTCCAATCGAATCCAATTCAACCCATACCTACAATTCATACATTTTATACAATTCATACAAAACGATCATCTCCGCCACACTCGTCCACCAACCCTCTGAATGATGCTTACGTCTCTCCCTCTGCCCTCCTACTTTGTATCTCATTCCTGTAACAGAGACACTGCGAGAAGAATGACCATGGACCATGGGTCAGAATTACTGTAGCACTTCCTTTTTATTTTTCTGTTCTCTCAGAGCAACGTCTTCCTATACTGTGCTCAACTCGCTCTTGTTCTTGCCTCTGCTTCTTATGCTGCCGGAGCATAATCTGTCTTACTGTCGTATTTGTCATGTCTACATCGGATGTATGGAACTGACGACTGATTCTATAACATCCTCAGTGCAATACAAACTAGGTAGGTACATTTACTTCCTACTATTTATGTCACGCACTAGAGCACGAAATATGATTGTGTTAAACTACAAATTGTCGTTTTCATGTACTAAAAACATCGAACATTTTGTACCACCGTTACATATGGCGCAGCACCTTAGTTCAGTTACAATTTCCTATTCTTTTTGATTATACTCTCAAAATTCCAATTCCCATATCCCTTTATGCACATTCCGACGGTATTGAATGGTTGGACGAAGGACACATTTTATTAAGGGGAAAATACTTGAAATAATATTTACAAAGGATGTGAATTGTAGTTGTTTCATTTTTTCAGCGATGGACAGCGTGAGTATCATGTGTTTCAACATAGACAATTATACTTCTTACCAATAGAATGAAGAGAACGTTAGGTAAGGAACGGATGAAGGGCAAAGAACTACACAGCACAGGCTGGTAGGCATTTCAGGATTTAAATATATTATATGATGAAGCATAGGGTCAAGGGCTGTAAAGAAAGAGGGGATTGCAGGACAAGTCGGGCCACATCCAAAGAGCTACGTATCACTGTAGAGGTTCGTTATCAGTTGACTCGACTAAACCCCAGACCAGACAAGATGACGGAATGAAATAGTGTGGAGTGAAGGAGTGAGGAACAAAGGTTATTCCCACGGATATGAGTGTCGAGTAGAGAAAAGTCTAATTAGTCCGTCTTGGTAGCACATACAAGATAATGTACTCGGGCCCCCGCAATCTCAACTGCAATAACTCTTCGCTTACTACTAGACTACTTACAACTCACTCTCACTCCTCTAGCGGCTTTGCTTCCACACGCTCTCTTTTTCCTTTTAACGCTGCCTCCTCCACATTTTGCATGCTGGTATAGGCATTTAGTTGAACACACACCGCTACCCGTACTTCCGTATATCTCTCTCTTTCTGTTAAAGTCATTCTTTTCTCCTTCCTTTGAACCATGCATCTGGATCTGGTTGGAATTAACTCTGTTTCAGAAGAAAACACTACACAAATTACTACTGTCTTTCTTTTCTCCAGGCTTTACTCATACAGTCTAAAGCTAAGCTATTCATGGACACGTATGTAGAACCAAGTCTGTAATCCTTTCTTCTCAGGATTGGCAGGTACATACCGTATAAACCAAACGCAGCAACGTAGATATGATTACTCCATTAAATACCACCTAGCATAGGCAAGTATCTGCATTGAATATGATGCATTGCTTTAAACTATACTCCCTCCCTTTTGACTTATTCACATCTCCGTCTTTCGTCTTCCCGTCTTGGCCTCGCCACTTTGTTTACCATGAGTCTCGGTCTCGAGAAATCGTATGAAGGGGGTGTTTTGGCCTGAATCCCCTCATGAAACTGAGCGTAGGTAGATTGAATGTGTTAGCTATAGTGGAGTGTGCTATGATACGGTATTGTATGACATGGCTGGATGTATACGGTGGACTGTAATGTATGGGGTATGTGATGCGATTCGATGTGGTATGCGGTTGAAGGAGTCAGAGAGCAATAACAAGCCATATCGTGTGTAACAGCAATAACCCGTCATAATTGATTCTATACACGGTTCTAATAGCTTTTCACTTTACTCTTTCACCTATTGAATAGGTCGACCCGGGATGAGATCTCTACAAATATACACACTTGGAACAATCACAGCATTTCATTCTCGAATCCTTGATACCATTCTATTGCCTTCTAGCTATTCTAAAATTAACACAGGTTAATGGGAGAATGGCAAAGCTCAGTCGCTATTCCATATAATACCGTACCTTACGACACCATTCTCAGAACCATAGTTTCATTGTCATCACGTTCCAAAATTCAGATTCTACAGTGGAATATAAAACCAATAACGATGGAGTTTGACTTTCATGACATCATAATTCCACATAAAAATCTATTAATCAACGTTATATAAACAATTTTATTAGGAAATTAACTAACCCATGTGATAGTATGTCTATTTAATTAATTCTTTGTCCGATTTTAATACTTGTAATAATATTGTGTTCGAATCCGAATTTTTAGAATCTGCAATTCTGCAATAAGAATCAAACAGTGTTATCGGTTAAAAAACCAATCTAGACAAAAAATGAAAATAAAAATGACCCGTGTACGACAAAGGCATTGAATAGTGCTCATAAAATTTCTGAGTGCTGCACAAAAAAGAAGCAGTTCTTCTAAAGCAGTAGCACGTGATGATCGTCCTAAACAATTAACATCCCAACTACGCCATCTGCAACTATCTGTATTCCACTTCTATTCGTTGTAGCTGCTACTATAAGCAAACACGTTGGTTTCAAATATTACACCGTCTAGTGGCTTTGGGCATACGTATAAAAACAAAGAATAAAAGAAATAGATGTTTTTAGATGAGATCCATTACCGTAATGAATCTCTTGAAGAGACAAAACGTGCTGATTATGCATTCATGTCTATTAGTTTCTAGTTTCAATGCTTCTCTATCCTAACCAACTTTAGGCTTCTTTGAATTGTAATTTCAATTTAAAAGGGAAAAATAGAGACAACATGCAGAGTCTATGTATAACCTTTACTCACTAATCGTAATCTATGCAATATGTCGTGATATGGTTACACTTGGTATTTTGGACGTACTTAGGCGAACAGCTGGCTGTTGGTACTAACCAATAGTTTTAGGTATAACATGAATTTTGTTTTCCTTATTTACTCGTAAGTTGGACCACAAAATTTATTTTGATGGTGATGATGAAATTTAGGTGATGAGAGGTGTGGTAAGTCCATCTCTGAAGTAAAGTGACGGAGGCAAAGAAAGGGAAGAGGCGAGACGAGGGTGAGTGATGATAAAAGTGGTTAGAGTTGAGGCTTACCAGTATAGCTCTGCATGCATAATGATATACCTATACCGTCTCACGCAAATGTAAAAACATAATTGCATATAGCCCTAACCTACAATTGTGCAGGAAGTAGTAAGAGTACTAGTGAGATGTAAATGCCAGGGAGGGGATCCTTCAAGAAACAAAATCAAACCTTATCACAAGGATTACCATGACTCGAATGTATAATCTACTCTACAATACAATGCACACTCTATGTGGTTGGAATAATCATTTCAAATAGAAATTAAATGAAGCTATACTCAGGTGCCTATGTAATCCTTGTAACGTGAAATGCTAGTTGAGTTTCTATGGTTTCTTGAGACAAGATACGAGACGGTAAAATGTTGTTAGAATAAAAGCATTAGTTGAGGAAACTGGTTAGATGCGGATTCGGGCATGGTTGCTCTACCTTCGCTCTCTCCACACTCTTTCCAACGTTCAGACCAGACTAACAACCTGGCCATGGTTCTTGGAGGATCTTAAGCAAAGTACAGCTAGAAAGTTCGCATGGCATTGTAGTGTCGTCTCTTGGTTTTGGTTTTCTTGGTGGATGTATTTAGCTATTACTATTGGCATTGGCATGGGCAATACAGCTACATGGCATGACATGGCTGGCTGACTATGAGGCAGGCAGGCAAGCATCTTTTCGTGCCTGTGTCTATCTATAGATTTCAGGAGAGAAAGCGAAACAGATAGAATAGCAAAGTATCTCGTAGGAAAAGAGAGGATATGCACGTAACAAGGAAGAAATGAGTACAGTTATGTATTATAGGAGAGGTGCAGCTATGTAGCTGCATGTGTTAAGTAGGAATATGAAGAGAAGGTAAGATATATCAATGCATGTCTTGTATATGGGAATAAGTATAAGGGACGAAGCAGTCGACGAGAAGGACAGGTTTCTCTTTTTAATCCCACGTACGCCGCTTTTCCCAATTTCTCTCTCATCTCCTTCTCCAGTCTTAGGATTTGACACGTTTTAATTAATTTCTTTAATGACGAACGCGCTTCTAATGACGGGCACGAGCGAGAAAATTTTCGCCGATTGGAAAATTTTCAGAAGAGAGCAGAGAGAGAGAGAGGGACGGCCTTTAAAAACTCACACATATACACATACAAACACTTTACCATTTACCATGGTATAAACCTTATTCATTAATTCCCTTCTATCTTCCCTTCTCTTCCCTTTTCCAATTAGTCTTGCAGAACCATCTATAACTATAACTATGCACACTCAACCGACTACCACTACATCCTCCCAGCTTTACCTCGACGACTCTGCATTTTATTAAAAAAATTTAATTAGCCTCCACATACTCACCTCAACTCACACTAGACCAACTCAAGCGTCACTTGGCACAAAAATCCTATTGACACCTCCCTGAACTATGGATACCTTTTCCCTTCATTATATTATTTTCGTGTATACGTACACATGGAACGCATTTATATACTCGTATAGTGCCAGCCGTTCTCTTTTAGAGTACGTATGTATGACCCTTGGAAAAATGTCACCGTATTGCTTTACATGAATAATCATTCCTTTATTCTACTCAAGGTCTCTGCTTGACTATAAATTGTTCGTCTGTATATCTATTAGTTGGCTTGGACTGCTATGAAAATTCCGTTCCGTTCTGAGTAATTAAAACAATTCGAAATTGAAGCTTCGAGGTTGACGTTGACGATAGAATTTTATTAATCCCTTTCATTCTCAATTTCTCTACCATATTACCAGTACCCCATACCCACCTTTTATTCATCTCTAGACAATTCTTCGTAAGTTAATGTAGGAGCATACGAAACCGTAACCTAATCTATGTACCTATGTATCTATCATTCATACCTATGTCTAAATCCTCCAATTTACTATATCTTTGACGGGGAATTTTGCTACGCAGTTTCGCCATGTCTACATTCGTGTAACTTTATATTTTCATTGGGAACTACCTAGATACATAATTATACAGAAACTACATTTTTAAAGTGTCTCATTAAATTAATGCTTTAAGTTAATTCAGAAAATCTACAAATTAACAACTTCAATGCGAAACCAGCTTTCTCTACAAGTAAAAAATTATCCATGACTTTCCATTTAAGAATGAATATTTTAGATGAAAAAAGGTATAAAATTGTCTTGCTTGTAAGTAAGTGGAAGTTTTAGCAATCGAAACTGTCGAGTTAAATAGATATGTGGATTGGGAGAATAATAAATATAGAAGACAAATAATTCAAAAATCAAAAAGAAACGAAAGGACTTTTGCTTGTTTGTGTCTATTTGTCAATAATAAAATAAATGGAAAGTTGAAACAATACTTGATCAGATTGAAAGTATTAAAGTTGCTTTGTGAGAAAGTGAGAGAAAGATTCTTCAAGTGGAACTCATCCTCACATCTTCCGTGAGAGAAAGAAAGTCAGAGATAGACAACACGGAATATCATTCTTACAACGATGCTTATTTTTGATTCTTAAGTACTTTCTATCGATTCAGTCTAAATTGGAGTAGCGTTGTAAGTGTCCTAAGTAGATACGAGAAATGTATACACAATACGAGGAGCTACAGGGTGAGCAGAAAGAACGAAAAGTGTGACATGTTTCAACATCAACAGCATATCTCGTGCTCTTTAAACTTATGTGCACTCTGTATAGATATAGGTAACTATAACACAACTCAGGGGAGGACTGGGTTGCCAAAGAGGCCCTTGAAACAAAGAGTAGGCTAAGGAGCCCCAGGGCTTCAAGGACCCCTAAACTTCCCATTTATGCAAGGTATAAAACCTTTGGGGCCCCTCTGGAAAATTCAGGTTATTCGACTGTTCAGTCCGCCGCTGATGCCACGAGAATAGTAAAATAAATATACATATATACTACAACCTTTTTCACATCACTTTTCCCGAAGATTACTTACAAAGTATTTCTTTAGCCAACCATGGAATAGGTACCCAATAGACTGGCTAAAGAAGCACGTACATTACAGGTACCTTCGCAGTGCTAGTATACTGAGATGACATTAGTTTTACTTAGACACACATTAGATTTAGCTGGGCATGAGCTTGGGAATAGGGCAGACCGAAGAAGTTTAAGTGTCGATCTTGATGCGTCTGTCAACAGGTGCAATATTCAACTAAACTTAACCAAAGTCAAAGTTGATCAGATAAAAAAAGAAAGTAAGGTAAGAAAAGAAAAAGAAAGACGACAAGACTTTGAGTAAGTTTTCTTCCTTGTCAACTCAACCAACTATACAGCTACGGTGAGCTTCAGCTTAAACATTCTTTTTCTTTTACACTTTCTCCTCATTTCTTCTGAATATATTGAAAAGTACTCAGATTTTTTATTAAATGATTTGGCGTTGCTATTATCATAAGGAGCATATCCAGTTCTGATTCAAACAATGCACTTGAGCCGTAATAATATGAAATATAGGATACCCATATCCCGATGTTGGCGTTTGTGATCCTATTGTTAAACTCAACCCTCTTCAATGTTGAGATGACTTGCTGATCTGTTTGACCTTAACTTTAATATGTAGCTCTTACCAGAACTTTAGATAAAGAAATACGATAATATTCACGTCACCACATCTTACCCTCAAAATTACAAAGAACAGATCCAGATTGAACTGAGATTATTCTATGAGCAGTTGGTTTTGTGCAACGCAAGCGGCGAAGTATTTTTAGTTCAAGTATATATTTGCAGAAGGCTAAAAGCGGTTTTTACTGAAATGAAAATTTTGCGTAACAATTTTAAATACTTCACGCACAAGTATGCGCATGCTTTTACAGATCTGAACAAAGTAAACTGTAAGAACAAAAACATTCTACTGAAAATAGAGAAATGGAGTATCAATCTAGAGGTATACAGTAACACGTAATGTATGTGTATAGAAATATCTTCTTAAATGTAAAATAAATAGTATTTTCTTCCCTTCTGCATTATAATTATTAAGGTTTTACATGAAAAAATAGTAATATGTACAAGAAACCGTTGCGTTGTGTCATAAGTGTAACCTGTGTGATTATAAGCAAACCAAAATTTTGAAAAGCCGACGATATGGGAAAACAACTTTGTAATTTTGAAAAACATTGATATTATAAAAATTGTAGTGCATTTCATTATCTTCAGTGCTTTATTAAATTGAGTTCAGAAGAAAAATTTAAGCGTAGACGTAACTGTGCGGTTGTACAGAGGATGAATCTGGTGAGAGGCCGGCGATGATTGATCGTGACCGGCAATCGCCTGATCAGTCGTCTACATTGGACCCATTTACAGTCATTACACTGAATGCTATACAGCATCAGTCCAGCACTGGGTCTTGTCCTAGCCCAGCCATGGGCAACCCTTTGCACGCGTGCAATTCCTTGCACATTGGATGTCAAAAGTTTGCACATCCGAGATGTCAGATATTTTGATAATTTTTGACTAAAATGCAGAAATGTGGTTGCATTCAGAAAAAAATCTGTATTTTTAATGTAAGCATGACATAACCTGAGGTAAAGGGTAAAGAGAGAAACTCATGGAGCCAGAATTTGAGAACGCATTGTCATTAAAATCGTTGCGTGCACTAGGCTTGAGAAATGGAATGGCAACTGCCGCGCGAGCTAGTCGTAATTTGAATTTTTGCAAACCTGGAGTTTCCTAAGTAGGCAATTACCAAAGCATGGATCAAAATCAAATTTAATATTTAATAATGTCGAATTCTAAGAAAATAAAATTCAACAGTAGTGAAGGCATTAAATATAAATTTCAAGAATCATGGCAGCTCGCCTTTGGTTTTATTGAAAAAAAATGGAAAAGCTGTTTGTGTTTTGTGTCAAGCCAGTGTTGTGTGTTCGTACAGTGTACGAAAGTTCTGTGTTGAACGGCGTTTTCAAACAAATCATAAGTCAATTGCATCACTCGAGTCAGCAAAATTGACCGAATATTTAAAAGCTAAGCTGCAACAATTTAACAGTCAGTCAAAATCTTTTGTTCAGTATCTGAGTAAAGACACTCATTTGTCTCAAGCAAGCTTGCAATTGGCAAATGGTATTGCAAAGTCAGGCAAGTCATTAGCTGAAGGCGAGTTCGTATAAACTATGTGGTTATCATGTGCAGACACTTTATTTCATGACTTTTCAAATCGAGCTGCAATAATTACAAGAATTAAAGATTTACCTGCAAGTAGAAACACAGTTAAGGATCGAGTGTTGAAAATTAGCGACGATGTGAACGATCAACTGATGGCGGACCGTAGCGTGGCAGAATTCTACTCTCTTTGCTTAGATGACAGCAAAGATGTCAACTCCCAATCACGGCTAATTATTTTCATACGGTATATATAATTGCAAACTACCAATTACTGTAAAATGAGCATTATTAGATGATTACATTATCTATTATTCATATGTAAAAATAGTATTAATTAATATTACTTTGTAGCTATGAGTCAGACGGGAAGTTTTGCGAAGAGCCTATTAAATTAATGACATTGCCAGGACATACCACTGGAGAAGATGTATGCAAGTCTGTTCTTGAAGCTCTTGAACAAATGATTGTGGATTTGAACAAAATAGTAGCAGTTACAACCGATGGGGCCCCTAGCATGATTGGAAAACACAAAGGTTTTGTAAGCTTGTTTAGAAGTAGAATACCACATCCCATTCTGGGATTTCATTGCATTATTCATCAAGAAGCACTATGGTCAAAGGACACCTTTGCTGAATTGGACGGAGTCATGAAAGTTGTCACTAAGGTTGCGAATTATATTACCGCCCGACCCTTGAATAAACGGTTATTTAAGTTGTTATTAGAAGAGGTCCAATCGCTGTACTCTGGACTACTTATGTACAATGATGTACGATGACTAAGTCGTAGAAAAGTACTAAAAAGATTTGTGGAAAGTTTGCATGAAATTCGGTTAGTTAAACGACGACAAAAACTTGACGAGTACAGTAGTTTTAATTAAAGTATAATTTTTAAGACTGAATTTAACTTGTAATTTTCAGATTATTTTTGACTGAGTGTGGTCAAAGTTTTCCAGAGTTATCTAAAGTTTTGTGGTTAAGCAAACTGCACTTTTTTACTGATTTTTCGAAACATTTCAACGATCCTAATATCAAGTTACAAGGCCGAGGAAAAACAATTGACTCAATGTTTAGCAACGTCAAAAGTTTTTCAAAAAAGCTGCCAATATTTGAAAAGGATTTGCTTAAAGGAGAAATGAAGTATTTTCCACACCTAACTTTTTTCTTAACAAATGTTTCTAACTTTGCTACTCCTTCCGTCAGTATTCAGCAAATTAAAGTTCAACTCGCAGTTACTATCAACGATTCATCCAAACTGTTTTTAGCTAGATTTTCCCAATTCAGGGAACTGGAAACTACTTTTTCGTTTATTAGGTATCCTCACACTTCAGAATTTCATGAACTGCAAATAAAAGACTTTGATTGGCTAGATACAGAAAATATGGAAATAGAAATAATTGACTTCCAAGCCAGTGTATCTTGGACTTTAAAATTTAATGAACTTAATCAAGAACTTGATAGTATTGAAGCAGGATCAGTTGAAGGAGATCCTCAAAATGCTATACTTGAAGCATGGAACAGTTTACCTGATAAATTTCAGTGTTTGAAGCGATTTGCGAAATCCCTACTTTCAGTGTTTAGTTCATCCTATTCTTGCGAACAGTACTTTTCGTCAATGAACCCAAAATAGAAACCGTCTAACCGAAGAAACTAGTTCAGCTTGCATAACTTTAAAAGTGACAAACTATCAGCCTAGGCTAGAGGTGCTGTCGGCATCTATTCAGCAACAAAAATCTCATTAAGTTTTTGTATGACTAAAAAGCTCTTATTGCAATAAAAATGTTTGTATTTATTGGTTTGCACGCAAGCAACGTTGTGAAAAATTAAAGTTACAACATTGCACTTCATCTTACATAGCCACTCCAGATGCACTCTTTTGCTCCTTCGCTCAATCATTATACCTTAAATTACGCACACAAAACGTTCAATACATCGTTATTGTCAAATGTTTTCGAATAGGACCCTGAGGAGGCATTCCCACAAAATCAGTAAGTCAGCCTGTGAAGCCCAGGTTGCTTCTTTATTAGATAATGAATTGCTCGTTCACCAATTAAGTTCAAAATCAAAGCGCGGGTAACCATGGTGCGTTATCTGGTTGGTAAAATAATATTACTTTATCCAATGAGTAAGAGCATGGGATGCCTTGATAATTTGATGTCAACGCCTTCTCAGGGTCCTATTCGAAAAAATTTGACAATACTTATAAAATAAAAGCTGCCTGGTAGAGGAGCGCTACCATATAAATAATAATATCAGAGGTCTAGGTGTATACACTAACACTATTTCGGACAGTAAAGCCGTTCCAGGCGTTTGTGTTAGCCGCGAGAAACGTGGACGCATACGTACTAGTTAGCGTATAAGTGTTGTGACGGCGGTGCTGTTCTGACTAAGTGAAGCAATAAATATCTCACCTTTGCTTAAAATCCCTCACAAGTGACTGGGCCAATTTCTCCCAAGAGGAAATGCGTACCGCGATCACTTGGTATAGGAGTAGACTTGAAGCCTGTATGAACGTCAAAAAGGCGACTATTTTGAATATCAAAATTAGTGTAAGTTGTCGGATGTATTTGTAGTCTTACTTCAGGTCAAAAAACAAATCAATATTGTTCAAAAAATTAAAAGAAAAATACGGTGTACCTATCAGAACTTATGAAGTATGCGTTACAACCACTTACTATATATTCGCTGTTGAATGAGTGTAATTTGAAGAAAAATAATTTTTTAGAAGTGCTATTGTAATTTACAATTCTAGACACTATAGTTGTTATTATAATTGTATTTACAACATTTTAAACATAAAGAGGCCAAGATACTTGCCAAGACCTTTTTGGTTTCCGAATCTACTCTTTAAAGCCGTTTATGGTGTAACTCCATGTTTAATTTCTATAACAAATTATAGAAGCTAGGGAAAAAGACACTAGCTAAAGAAACTGAAGAAGTCAAAAAAAGAGTTGCGTTGCACTTCATTTATTAAAGTTGAAGTACGAACCAGAAAACGTTACTAACGTGTATGGTGCAGGCTACAGTTGCCGAACAAATGTGTTAAGACTTTTGTGACGCTGTTGTTAAGAAGCGTATGTCAAAGCATGTCAAACTATCTACTAACACCTCTAAAAAAGAAGTCGAGGATAATATTGTTCGTAATTTTATATTAGAGTATGGATTTCCAAGTTGTATGGGTGCAATTGATAAAATATAATCTCACCCTATGTTTAAATGGAAAAGACTATTTAAATTACAAAAGTATCACCCTATTGTTTTAATGTGGACCCAACTATTGTTTAGCACAAGAAAAATACAAATTAGTTCAACTTAATAAAATTATTTTACTGTACATGTATATTAACATTTGTAAATATTGCAAATTATACATAGATACGTAAACACTCGACAGAACGTATTTGCAATTCGCCAGCCTTTGCAAGGTCAACTTTACATAAACTGAACAGCGGGGAATTAGATTCAGACAACCTTTATCTTATTTTCCATGCAGTATTCTCTTTACAAGCTTGATTGATAAAGTCATTTACCAAAAGTTATACGTTTCTTTTCATGATAACAATTTAACCTTTAGTTAAAGTAGCGCAAGAATGTCCGTGGAATGCATTCTGTGACGACCGAACGAATATGATTACCATTTGAGAGTAGATGGATTCCTTGCAAGTATAAATAATGAATAAAAAATGCAAACAAAGAATTCAGCTCGAGTCTCAGCGCTGATTTCATTGTATGTTTCAATCAATAATGAGTCAACAACATGTGTCGTTGTCATACAGTCGCGGGTATCCAGAACTCGCTCAATGTTGTCCCAGAATGGAAATTTTTGAACTAAAGGTCGGACAGCCTAATGTGCAATGGAACCAAACTAACAACGTAGAATAATTTTATTTTCTTTTTTATTTATTAATTTTGGACGAGAATAACATTTAGCCTAAACATAATAATCTAAATCAACATTTCTAGTCAAATTCGTAGTTATTAGGTTAATCACGTCAAAACTACTATCCTTGTCAATTACTAGTCATTAAGTTAACTTAGGTGATTAGTCATAAAATAGTATAACTCAACTTTAACAATATAATTTAATAATATTAATGAATTAAGTACTGTAAGTAGATACCAATTAAATTATATAAATTTAATCCATTGAGAATTCAGAATCAGAACACAGCAACAGAACTCACGAAAATAGAAAATCCTCCAGGTGACACAGTCACGAGGGATTGGGTTTTGATTTTCCCCTGTTCAATTCATCAATTTGATTAGATCAAATTGATTGATCTGTGATAGATTTGTTGTTTGGAAATTGAAAGGCTCTAGATAATATATCACCACACCGCCAAGACTGACCTTGCTTGACTGTTGACCCTAATACGTTATAAGGGTTTGACAATTATAGTTATACAAATGCAAACAGAATACTAAGATTTTGGTGGAAATCCTAGCAAATCAAAATAATATTACAGCAACAGTAAAATTTATTAAAATTATGGACGTCTTTCAGGTATGCTTTTAACATCTTTTAAGACGCGTTGGACGATTTTTATTTATTTTCGGAAATCTTGGGTGGTTACTCTAATTCTAGCTATCAATTCTAACAACACTCTGTACCATGCTTGTAGTTAAAGGCACCTATACTTCACATTTTATAGGAATTAACTAAATAATTACTTTTTAAATATCATATTTCGAAGCTAATGTCTGCTTCGTTTTACATTTGTTGAGATCTTTTTCAGTTTAGAAAATCTGCTCCACACGTTAAACCTAGAACGTTTTAGATACTGTGAAACCTCATCAATTCCACTCAACTACAGGTCGCTAAATATTCTGACCCGAATAGATTAATGACTAAAATGATTTATAAATTGACTGAATTTTTGGCTAATCCCATATATTTACCATAATGGGGTTTTCGATTCTGAAAGTATTGAGCTTTGACCCCCTCTTTTGGGTTCAGCCGTGTCAGAACCAAAGCGATTACATGAAGAAGACGTTATGGAGTCGCTTTCGTTTAACATTCTGTTTGGAACTCATTTTCAAACCTATATACCTAATTTTTATTTTTAATTACACTTAATTCACAATATAAAGTAAACAAGCAAGTTCCCTCTCAAATTGTCTGCCATTATTTCATTACTTTGTTGAATTAGACGATGAAACAAAATGGGTTACACAAAATTTTATTATAGGCAACGTGTTTCTTATTTAGGAAAAATTGAAAAAAACAAATTATTTGTCCATTAAGAGTTCACAGGAACCACTCAGCTCTTACATTTTTTCAAATTATTGCTTTTAAACCGACGATTGTCCCGAGTTGAATGAAGGTTTTGTATTATGATTTTGTTGTTTGTTTATATTTTTCATTGTACGTTTTTATGATTTCTTTATACCGCTGTCATTGTGAAGTGTCAGAAAACAATTGTGTTTGTTCTGTAAACGCTCTCACTCCTCTTGTAGGACTAAATAATTATTTGCCTTACTCTTTTTAGTACTTATTTTTTACTGTTTAACTCCTTATTTTAAAGTTGCGAAAGACATGTTTTAAAAAAAGATTGATTGCTAGGCCTCTTATTGAGCCCTAGAAGGTAAATGTGTGTAGGTTTATGTTGTGACAATATGATTTGCACTGATTTAAAAAAGTATTGTTGGAAATAATACCACATACAAACACTTTATTTAGTATAGTTTTTAATACAGCATCATTATGATCTTGGCTTAGGCGTTCACATTTTAATCATTGGCCGTAACTGAGTGCTAGAAAAAAACAATCTTTGAATGCAATGAATTACAACAAGTGAGTTAGTGCAAATTCTGCATCTGAAAACAAAAGCAAAGTAATAATTAAATTTAATTCAGATTACTTTTTTACTGTATTGAATTAAATGGATCCCAAAACGCCTATGTGCCTCATCTGAAAACCGAAAAAAAATAGCTTTAATCTGGTTTTAATGAGGAAAAGGCAGAATTCTTTCTTCGTACGTTCCTGGGAAGCATTAAACAACATATTTGCAGATTATCTGTAGCTAATATACGGTTGTGTATTTATCAGCATGCGTTAAAGTTTTAACAAACATGTAGCGGAAAAATATTCTTCAATGTAACAAATAATATGCGAGTTGCTACCATACCTGCTGATGATATTATTCGCAAGTCTCCACTAATGCTTAATGCGATTACAACTGCAAACAGGGATGTGAGGATCAACATAATTGAGGCTATGATAACCAAATGACTCCAACCACCCTTAAGGTTTTGTTCAGGTTATTATAAACTGCTGGATCATCGTGATTAATAATGCTGGAAGCAAAACTCTTATTAATTATAATAGCTTCCAGGGTTAGCAATTGTTTGGTTAAGTACAATAGTCAGGAAAACATCTCCAGTCTCGCAGCAAATACCACCAAAAATCCATACATTTCTATTCACTATTCCTCGACCTGAGTAGTATTTACGCATCAGTAGATGGCTTTCATTAATTTTGACATGACAACGTGTGGCCCCATATTTGACTTCCAGGTTATTCATGACGCTTAAACAAACTTGTCTGCAAACGTTGTACCATGCTTCATATGTTTTTTCTTCTACACCTACGTCACAAAAACCTTTACTGATTGATTTTTGATAAAAACGCAAACAGTGCGCTCAAACGCTTTGTTGTAAGACAATTCAGTGTTATTAATCCTTGATTTAACAGATACGGCAGTTGTAAGGCAACAACGTAAAATGCCACGCACGGCCATATAGCACGGCCAAAATAAACCTTGACTCCCGCTGCCTGCTTTCTTGAGTTTAATATCTTGTTTGCGCTGACCACAACTCTAAATTGGCGGGCTGAACAAGTTTATAAAATATAAATGAATTGATAAGGAAAAACATCTTGCGTTCAAATAGTTTTACTTCAATTGAAGCAACTGAAATGGAGAACTGTGCAGAAAATCTTCAGCTTTAATATTAGTAGTACAAGACGTGTTAAATTCATGTTACGATGTTCATAAATGCCCCACCCAACACAAACAAAAACAAGAAAAGCACGGATCTAAAATCAATCTCCAGATATGTACCAACAGCTTAAGGCTGATTACAAGGATTTTTCTGCAGTTCTTAATATAGTAGGGGGCCGGAGTGACTCGCTAACGATTGGCCAAAGTGTCTCTGAGCAGACAGTACTGCAATTCAACCCATGCTCTTCTGCATGCGATTACCTTTTAAATGGTCTTTTAAACGTTTCAGTGAATCGTTACGGACCGATTAAAATTTTGTTTTTTGTTGTTTTTATAATTTTACATTTTAATGTATAAAATACATATTCTCGCTGTCTAACAATGCCTCAGCGCAAAGAGCTGTCACAGCGAAGAAAAATCCGAGTCCCCTGATTTCCGCAAATATGCTTTCTTACGGTACTTCTGGCCATCTTTGCATTCCATGATTATTTATTAGTACGTGAAATCAATAAATTGCAGGGGCATCGACATCGGACACCCGAAACCATGTCTCAAATAGAATCATTTCAATGTGACTGTAGTGTAGATGCGATGATGACGAATGTGTTATAGTTAAACGGTAAATGGTTGAACCGTTTCAAGGAATGTCCAAGGTTTTTTTCCTCAAAAGCATAGGCCGGGAAAATAGATTACGTATACGTTCTGTTTGTTGAATTTAAATGGGAGATGATTGTTACTTTACTTTTTCAAGAAGCCTTTTTATTTATTTTTTTTATAGCCTAATAGATATTGAAAATTAATTACTCAAGTATCGGTATAATTTAGCGCAAAAAACTATTTTTGTCATTAATAGACCAATATGATCGTGCAATACATCATTTTGATGGCAACAATGAGCTGGTTTCTGATCCGGAGTTGTTTTTTGAATTAAGCGTCGTAATTTTGAAATTTCTCAAAAAACGATGAAATAACATGAAAAAATATGAAAAAACCAATTTTGCATTCACAAACGATAGAGTAAACATCAATGTTTTTTGTCTGCTTTCAATAGTTTCTATTCTACATGCAATTGTCCTTTAAATGATACATTACACATCTCATTTGGGTTTGAGTGACCGGTCGCAATTTTAGTTTGAAAATTTTCTGTTTTCGAAAAATGAAGATTTTTGTCGTGTTGTACACCATTTTAAAGGAAACGGAGAATAGATTACAAATCAACACTTGCTTTTTAAGTACGATAAACTTAATATGCATGACGTTTAATTAAATATCTTCGGTAGAACGTATAAGCTCGAAAAATAGATTCTGATATCCTTGGTGAAGAATAAGATATCGTCCTACCTAACCAAGTGGCATAATAAAACAATATACTTATAATATATTTTCGGAAAAAAACTTATCTGCCTAGCGAACCGAATCAACAAGTGGGGCTTCGCCCCACTTGTTGATTTAATAGAATGGTGCAATAAAAGTCAATTGTGTACACTGAGCAAGCGTAAATTCGAAATCCGAAAAATACAAAATCTTAATAAGTTACAGAAAATAATAGTTCTTGGTTTTTAGTCCTTTAAGTCTATGCAGTGGCTATTTGTTGTAGTTGAATTTTTAAGAAAGTCCTGACCGAAGACCTCTTTTAAATGCATGCTAGTTAGAGGTTAAAAATGTCCTGATTATATTAAATTATCCCTTAAAAGCGGTTCAACGAGTGTTCTTTACACATATTCTACCATAAAAGTTGTCATTAGAATTTAATTATTATAATTATTCATGCTGACTTTAAAACAACCGATTTAAAACGTTACCATAAATATCTTACTTAATTATTAATCAATAATTCAATTATAATTAATTATCAGGCATGAATCTAACAATTCAACACTTGGTTTTCTTACGAAATTACAATCCTACCGACACTAAACTTAAGGGTGTTAACCCATATTTGTGATACCAAAGAATACGTCTTTTGAATTTTAATATTACGATGATGACTAGTGTAGTATTTGTTTACTACAGAAAGAAGGTTTCTTCGGAGAACAGCAGGGTTGAGCTAAGAGGGAAAGTGATAGCTGGATGGAAGAGGTGAAGTGGTGAGGGACAAGAGGAAGATCGGGTGAATTTTTATTTTCAAACCTATCATAATAGCTATATGAAGAATGCGTGTACATATGTATGCTTTTATTTACATGAACGCATACACTATGTCCAAAATGCGTGTGCCCCACCTTTTTTTCAGGGTTTCAGCCTTCTAACGTAGCGAAATAAACTACTCTTTCGACTTTCGATTGTTTGGACTGGAATAGAACACAATCCATTTTTTAATGTAATAATTATTATTGTGAAAATAATGGGTTGTAAAGGCATTGGCCAATGGACAACTTGAAGAATAAATACATACATACACAATCCATTTTACCGTAAACGCTCCAATAGAGCCCCAGGGGCTGTATTTAAAATTGTATGTCGTGGGTTGGTGCTCTATTAGAGAATGGGGCTCTATTCAAAATTCCCGCATTGCATTGCCGAATAACGTAGTGCTGGGTTATGCAGCCCCATGGGGCTGTATTGGAGAGGGAGGATCTGATGGAGAGAGGGGCTCTATTATAATTATTCATTCGTAGCATGGGGCTGTATTAGAGAGCGGGGCTCTATTAGAGAGTGGGGCTCTATTGGAGCGTTTACTAACCATCTACTGAAATTTTTAGAGGCCAGAGTACAGGAATAGAAATACACAATTCAGTTTTGGCATTTTTATCCATTTAAGGGGTTTCTGGATTCAAATATCAGTAAAGCACATTTTCTCATCCCTTAAAGGTTCGTCAACTCTAAACTTTTTGGATTTTGAGCAGTCTTTTTTGTAGTTTCTGAGACAGACGTGAAGGATATTGTTTTTTATTAACAAGCTACATCCAGCACTCCCCTCCAACGATGGTTGGGTTTGTGTACCGTAGGTACGTTATAATAATTTTTAGTACACTAAATGTTATTCTGCCTTTATAATAATCATAACAATATATCTAGGACACCAGAAAATGGCGGTTGTGCCCTGCCCTGTTAACAAATATTGCTTTTAAGCAGCTATCACGATATTTTTTATCAGAAGGAGGTCAGAAGTTACACATACAATTTTGGAATAATTTGAAAATTGTTCCCGAAGCACGTTGGAAGGATCAATAATTTAAACATCATTTTATTAAAATATGAAATGTGGGGTGAACCTATTTTTGGTCTGCGTCTTTTTCTGTGATGATAGGTCTTAAAGAATTATCCGTGTTCAAGCATTAGAGAAAGAATTTCATATGTTATTTTATAATCAGAGGTAAACCAACGCTCAACCACGTATTCTCGTCCGGTGTCAATCCATCCGGCGCTGCATCGTACGCTTGAATCCTGAATAGCATTTGGGGCTCTAACTTTTTCGGACAGATTGTATATAACTTGGGATAGGATTACATTACATTACAGAATGTGAATCTGATTTCCCATTGAGTTGGAGTTCAGTTGCTTGAGTGGAGTTGGGACTGGGACCATGAAGCAATATCCTCATAGTTTTTGATACTCACTGAATATTTCACCCTCTTCGAAAAAAACGACTCCGTTTTCCATTTAGCCTTCACTATACCACGCCGTGTGCTATGCATGGCCAACTTATTGAAGGACGAAGTAAGAACCTGTATCCCAATTCAAGCATTCTGTACATAATATAATTACATACAGACTCATCCTTAAAGTACGCCCTTCACTTTTGCTCATTTCTACGACTGCATGGTATGCGACTTGTTTCCACTCCAGATTTAACTGCAAAGTTCCAAATTCAGCTCCAAAATCAAAACAAATGGAATCTAATCGGGAGATTCAACCTGCTCCAGGATTCAGGCTTCTCAACGTTACTCACCGCTTCTCTGAATACAATACTTATCATTTAGATATCTACATATATATGTGGGCCTCTGACGTTCTGTAAGGGGGCATGTAACCGGTAGTCTGATTCCATTTTTATTTCCCCAGTGCAGTAAGAGATAGTTGATGAAAAAACCAGTGCATGTGTGTGCGTAGTCGGCGTATTTTTGTAATAATGTTATAGTTGTAGAATGTGTCCGTACATAACACAAAGAAGGTAAAAGTAGACATCTGAAGTAACTCACCGTATTTTCCTAATGTATTCTGATGAATTTTAATGTTTTTCATTCCAACTACAATATTTTATTTTACCACAGGAAAATCATTAAATTTTCGTCATTCTTTTTCCACCCTACTGTTTTCGAAATCACATCCCTTCTCCTTCCATCCTTACTCTCTGCTGAATCTCGCTACACCCAAAGCTAGATTCATACTAGTATTCTCTATTAAACATACATAGCTATGCATTTCCAGTTAACACTCGATATTGAAAACTATGCATGGCAAATGAAGGCGCTATTTTCGTAAACTGCAATAATTGCTTTACAGATGCATACTCACTGTGTCCTTTAAAATACCAAAGAAAATTCTACAAATGAATTTAATTTTTTATGATCGACGTAAAAAAATAAATAAGTAATGGCAGTTTTCTTAATTAGTAGTTGATAAAAGATTAATGTAATAATGAGTGTATCGTATTATGCTTAGTGTCATAGAAAACATTTTGTACTAAAACGGGTAAAGAGTGAAGGCCTCATGGAATTCTATATCGCTTTAAAAATACAGGGAGGAATGTATTGAAGGTAAATGAAAGTAAGGTTAGATGGTAATTATCAAATGAGATTTCATGTTCATATCATGAGCACGGGACTGGTTATAGAAGAGACCATGCACGTTTCCAGTATTGCAGTTGCTCTCGGTTTAATCAAATAGATGGGAACATTAGCGTTCGTTAAAAGGAGCGTGGGGCGGGCAGAGAAATATATGGTGATACTCTTCTCACTCTCTCTTTGTTTAGATACACAAAGATGCGTCCTTGACGACGGGCAAAAGGAAACAAGAGCGGATGACAGTCCTTTTTGCTCTCGCGATAGATTAACGATGTACATATTTAGTAAGTACCTTTGGACGCAGCACCAGTCCAACGTTGAATCTGAGACTGATGCTGATGTAAAGGACTCGATGGTGTTAATGTAAAAATCATTTAATTGGGCACGAATCTGAAGTACCAGTGCATCATAGGCTTGTTTTCTTGTTTTTCTCTTCAATCCAATCCGCATCTAACAACCTAGTGTAGTGACCATAGCCTTGTGTCCATTTACTTCTGAGTGCGACGCAGTGAGTGAAAAGGATGGGACTCGCATTTATTATGGCGGCACGTACACCTTCAAGTGATATGTTGTGCCTGGACAATGACTAAGTTGACAATGCAATGGCGTGAGCCGACTGAATAAATATTATTGAGAATTTAGGATAGAGGAATCCTTATTGCAAATAGGGAAGGCCGAAAGCGCTAAACTGGTAGCATGACTTGGATCTGAGCTGATGGCATAGCTTGCCTTTGTTGGTAGTGGCTACATACGTAGGTATAATCATATTACTGCAGAAATGTAGAAATATATGTTGTTGAGTTCCTTGGGAAAGTATGAGAGTGAAAGACAAGAGAAAGGAAGGGAAGACAGGAGAAATGGAAAAGAGAATGGAAAATCTTGTGGGCGAGTGAATTGGTTGGGTGTTCCGTTCCGTTTTGTAGACCGTTAGCATTGCATTGCTCTGTTTCTGTCTGGCTGGATAGTCATGAAAGGGAGAGAACTATAACATTTAGCACCATATATTTATATAGGTAGGGCGGGCGTACTATAGGAATAGAAGAGTAGAGTGTGAGAAGAGGAGCTTATTCGGTCGCTTCTCCGCGAAGGAAATTCGGTAAATGTGCAATCATTCAAAATTATACGTCAATTACGTCTGCGACGCTAATTATACTAAGATAAAAACTATGGGCTGCGGCACACACATCCACAGAGAATTAAAGCCCAAAATCTCCTCTCAACTCGCGGTGGCTCTTTTCTCCTTTACTTTCCCTTATTTTCTATATTTCTCTCTCTCTCCTTCCAATCCTCGCTGACTCTCACTCCAATCCACCCAACCAACTCTCTATCTCTCATTCCCGTCTTCTCATCATCCTACCCAAATTGCAAATACAGATATCCGCACTTACACATTCTTACCTATGTCATTTCTATATATCCATACTACCTACACCAGCTACACTGCAACTACTTATGGACTCATACTCCCAACGAGAATCTCTCCCTTTATAGGTAGGTATGTAATCATTTCAATTGTATCAATTGCCATTCCCATTACATATTTTCCAGTTCTTCGGACAGACATCCAGTGTAACTACCAAAAACCCAAAGTGTAAGTCTAGCTCATGGTGTATGCACAGGCTTCTATCAGTGCACGTATTATCGGTACGTAGAACTTGTATGCTGGGCCGTAGCTTTTAGTATTAGTGTTAGTGCTGGCCGATGTTGACTTGTAGGATGATGAGGTAACTGTAGAAGCATGTTTGCACGTGAACCCGACCAACTTGAAATATCAACTAGAGGACTACGGAAGTAGGACTAGACTTCCATATAATCATCCAGATTTCTGGATATTACTACACATACATTATCTGCAGTCGTAGTCGTAGAAATAGAGCTCAGGCTCACATTACCTTACATTACAATCTAAACTAAGCCAAACCAAACCCAAGGAAGCAACTGAAGATTTCCCCGGCTATCTATCTATCCAGTCCACACAAACACTAACACCTAACTCACCACTTCACCATTTCTATGGAAATCACAACTAAATGAGAACGACTGAACCCCACCATTTCTCGTATGCATCTCTCCGACACACGAATAACATCTCTTCTATGCATCCAGTACCGCTCTGTATGTATCTACACAAAATAATCAACGTACACCCAAACGACGGAAAATATTGCTACCTTTGTAACTTATATTATGGCAAGAAGGAATCAGAGCGACGTCAACACATCCATATACCTAGTGTTTCTGTGTGTGTCAGCTTAAACTACTACATCTATGTTGCTTGACAAATCAAATCATAGCAACTTCCTTCCAAAGACAGAAATAAGGTCATGAATAATTTAAGTAAGAATTAATTGTGTTTACAAATAACCACCAGAACACTTAACGTTTCCTAAGAGAAAGATATTGGAAGTTTGCAACAACAAAAAATTCGAGAGTGAAGAGAGAAGGAAGACATTAAAAGTGCCGTATGAATGAAAACGTGAAAATACAGAAAAACGTTTCAAGTAAGGTCAGCTGGATGGATGTAGTAGCTTGAAGGACAGTCGTAGCTGTGCTGGAGTGTAAAAGAAAACTGGAAAATGAATTACAGGTACAATAAAAGCACGGTTGCGGTTGCTCTCGCCATTCTCTTTGCCACGTATAATAATATCAGTAAATGTAATATTATTACATAAACGTTACTGAAGGAAATTGAAGAGAATTGAGAAGAACTCGTTTTTAAAGTGAGGTCCATGAGTGGAAGGACAGTAGCGCAGACTAGCATGGAAGGGGTAGGGAAGCAGAGGAGCGTGGCTACATTTGCTTTCGCTACAACATGATCCAAGTTGGAATTAAAGCCTAGAGTGTTGCAATTAACAATGAAATACGACTTTCATTTCAAAGAGGAGTCGTTGTCATGAAGGGACTTAAGGTGGCTCCGTCATCTTGCCCATTTACCTGCTTCATTTCACTATATTCCACCACCAGTCTATCTCGTCCATCTCCATCCCACACTTACGCTAGCTACCTCTCCGCATCATGAATGAAAGAAAGGGAAAAGTAGGGTAGGGAAGTAAAAGTGCACTGAGCGACAATAGGCGGTATATTACTGCGTAGTACTGTGGTGAGGAAGTAAAGAATATTGATGTGGCTGGTATGCTGTTATCTATACTACAGCTATGGCTGCATGGTTGCTGGCGTCGGTAATGGAAGCGAAGGAAGACGCTTGGATTGAAGGTGAGGTGTACCGTGTAATGTACACCGTGTAATAATATGGATGGTCTCATTGTCATTCTCATGTGGCCGACAAAGGATCATTTAACTAGAAATTCTACACATGATATGCCTATACAGAAGAATCTACTCCTTCCCCATGGCAATGTCTGTACAGTCTGTGTCTTTAAGTGTCTATATGAGGAGAGACGCATCCCGTGAGGGCAACTGCTTCCCGCTTACCATGAGAATCAGGCATGCATGCATGAGTGCATGGATTTTTCTAGCGCCTTCTTTAAGTGGCAAAATGTCAAGTGGAGTGAAAGCCTGAAAGCAGAAAGCACAACGACGCCGAAGACAACCCCGGACCAAAGGCAAAGCAGAAGGCAGGGAGAAGAACATTTATATGAGTTATACATCTACGACTTCTTGTATGTATGTATTTGCGAGGGCTGGGATAGGAAGCTAGTATTATACCGACATTAAGAAAGTAGGTAGGATGATGGAATAATGTGGTGCATCTATTTCCCTAGACCTGACACTAGCACTTGAAATACAGAGCAGGGCAAGGCCTGTGGGATGCGATGGGAGTATGAAAGTGAATGTGTAGGTATGTAGATGCACATTATGTATACTAATGTTGGTAGGAGTGAAATGATGGTGAGATAGTTTAGTTAGGTTTGGTTTGTGAGATGGGATGGAAGATAGGCAGATAGCATGAGACGAGGTCATGAGTAAAGTCTGAGATTGAGCCAACGGATCTTCTTCCCAACCTCGAATTTCCATTTCTAAATACTTTCACACGGCAGGGGTCAATTTCCGGTAAAGGGACACATTTTTTTATCCTCAGCTTTCTGCGAATAATACCTTCCACGAGGGGGTTGCTTCCTTTCTCCATTTACAATCCAGCCTTAGCTTTACTTTTTACTTTACGGTCCGTCCTTACACTTCTCCCCGCAACACCTTTTTACCGTTTCTACCTAGAACCATGTACTTATGTGCCTATCTCCCATCCCAAATGTATACCTACCCACACTCTTGTCTATGGAGACCACGTTTGGACTGTGTTCCATTAAGTTCAATACAATAGAGTATGACGTGCCATCAAATAAACCTACGGTAGGTAGAACATGTTGGTTTTCACTACGGTTATTTCAGTTTATTTTTTGGTCTTATGTTGTACTATACACCTATTTTTGGTTTGCATGGGATGGGATGGATGAATGTTCCGAATTTACAATTGTATAAAGTTTTGAGTTTGAGGAGATGGTTTGGTTCCGACACAGGATCCAAGTCGTTTGCAAAAGAGAAAGTGTAGGAAGGAGAAAAAAAGGACGACATGTAATGATAGTATGATAGTTTGAAGAGGAGTTGGTTGTCCTTGTCGTTGTCGTTTTTTTTGGATGAAGGGAGAAGGCATGGACGAGAAGAGAAGGACGACTAGAGTCCATAGAAAAATGAAAGTGGAATGTGTGAGATGACGGAGAAAAAGTAGTGGGAAAACTTTTGAGGACTGAATCATTTTTTCTACGGATCTCCGCACTCCATCCCACTTACTCCTTGTCTTCCTGACTAAATTATAATTTCCTCGAATGATGATTGTTTCCAACAACTCATCACATGGGACCCACTGCATCATTTCCGATTTTTTAATGAAGTTCCAAAAAAGACACTCAAGACTACAACAACATCAAAGCTTACCTTCCAACACAGTCAACGAACCAACCAACCAACAAACTACACCAAAACAAGCTTACCCCACCGTGCAATGCATAACATGTCACACAAGACCACAAAACGAGGGTTAGTCCCATTTCCAGCTTACATACAATGGAATTTTATTTTCCTGCCGTTTTGTTGCATTCCATACTAGAACGTTAAGCTACAGTAGCAGCAGATACTGACAGTGTAAACCTACCTCGAATATATGTACACATGCCAAAAGCAAGCATGTTAGCTAATAATAATATTCAGAGGGGCGCTCCACGGTGGTCCATGGGTGGAGGGAGGGTGGTCGGTTGTAAGTGGGAACTGACATTCTCGATTACGTATTTTTTTAAAATTATCATCTCATGTTTCCATCTACACCGCCCACCCATCCCGCTTGTCTTCTTGTATTTCATCCGAAATTCATCCCATTCTATAAAATATCCTGACGTTGTTTTTCAGAATCTCACTTTACTTTCTGCATCTCTGTAGTTGATTCCTTCTCGATCCGATCCTGTGTGTAGCATAGTCCTGCATCTGTGTAGCTTACGATTAGACAATGAAAATTTGGATTTTTACAAATTAGTGTGTACTAGTACTATTGCCTGAACTATACCAGTGCTGTGTTACACTCTTTTAAAATCGGAATAAACTGATGCTACTAAACGGGCTGTCATGTCTGAAGCATTTTCCCTGAAAACATTGGATCTAATGTAGCCGTAGAATATTGCGTACGGAGGATGGCTAGTTAAGATAGTGTATAAAGTGTGGATACCAATATAGTAAAGGAGCAGAAGGAGGAGGAGTAGGTGGAGAAGTATGGAATGGAATGATGCTGATGAGGACAAGAAAATAAAAAAAACTTAGTTCTTAAGTTTGGTGAACATACGGGCACAGGTCATTTAGGTTAAGAACGTACTATTGAGCCCAAACGGAGCGTGAATCATACTCTGACTTTGCTGAGTAAAAGATAGTAGTTATTCTCTCTGTTGTCCTACCCGCTCTTCTCCCAGTCCCAGTCCTTTTAGTCGTCGTCGTCGTCTCCGTCCTCGAAAAAGAATTAATTGATAGCCAGAGAATTCTTTCATCTATTCTCTCAGCATTGGATTATGATTGTGAGGTCATAAATATTTCTTCTTCCACTCCAGCTCCTGTTCTGTCCAAACTACCAGGCCATTCCCAGTCAGAGCCATAGCCCCCATAACCTATGAATGCATGTACGGCATACATGCCGTGGTAGTGCTCCGAGTACTTCTGCTTTGGTTGGGCCCTTTGGAGCTGGCTGATGATGACACACTGAAAAAGTTTTGTCCGCTCGCTTCGCACGGAAACTAAAGCCGTAGATGGGAGACATACAAATTTACACTGAATATTACGACTTCTCTGTCTATCTGTTCCATTTCATTCCATTCTGGAGGCCTTCGCACCCTCATCTACTTCCACTAGAAATACAAATCATCAGGAAAATCAAGATTTTGATTCCAGGGTGGAAGGCGCCATTGGAACGGGACCCAACGTTAAAGCGTCACCACACCATGCTCGTCGTCTCTGGAAAGAACTTAGTGGCTTGACCTTACGCCTAATTTTATTCTCCAGCGGAGTAGTTGGTCGCTATTTACGAGAATCAGCTTTGAAAGCATACAAAATTTAATGAAAATCGAGCACATTTGGTGTCGTTGGCATTTTCGGTTTTGTCTTTTTACCGTGTCCATTGCTGCTCTGATCGTGAGCCTGACCGACCACCTTGACAAGACCATACAAGCAGAAATTATTCGATGGTTTACGAGTGAGTAGCTTTGAGCTGCTCTCCAATGAACGTTTTCTGCTCAAGTAATTCCTAAAGACGGTGGTAAACGTTTAAGACGACGCAAAATGAGGCTGTACTGTAGACTCTACGTGCACATCAGGGCATTCTTGTTCTGCCCCGTACAGCATTGCTCTGGACTGTAGCGTACCTTCCTCTGAGTGTGATTCTATTAGAGATATGTGTGGCAAAACCATTAACTATGAGCCTGCTGTCTGTCAGTGTGGTTTGGTTTGGATACGTTGGGTGTAAGCGAACTAAGTTGGAGAAATATGCCATGTGCTGAGTAAAATGAGGGGAAAAAATGAAAGTGATAGTTGGAGTGTAGCTCAATGTCTCACACCTGACACCTTCCTTCCATCCCTTCTTCGTCTGTCACACATCACACACTTTTCTCTCTCCCTCTCGCTCATCACCAGCTCTATTTCCCCACCGAACCATGCCAACCCAAGACCCAGGGTTATGGTTTCCTATCCCGTAGTTTCCCTGAGTATTTCGGCTTGCTTGGCCTTGTCTCGGTCGGTTTTAACCGTAACGAAAAAGAAAAAAGCCCAGCAAAAGCACCAGCAAAGGTTGCTAACCATAAAACAAAGCAGAGAGAGAGGGAGAGAGAAAGACATGGCAAAGGAACAAGTATGTACACTCATGATAAAGGTTGGCCGACTATGACATGGCTGCTGTCCGATCGGAAGTGGAACGTTAACGGAGCTACGACCAAAAACAAAACTATTTCGAGACAAATGCGAGAACTCATTCCATCTCCACGAACTTCACCCACTCACTCTAATAGCTTGATTCATTTATCAACATTTTCCACGTCTCAGCCAATTTTTCAATTCTTCATTTTCACCCATAAAATATCTTCGCTTCCTTTCAGTTTTTCCCCTTTTTTATGAGACACCCAAAAGGGTAAAGGAACGTATTCAATGAGTCAAAGCCAAACCAGAAAAACGGAGGCCCACAAAGAAGAAGGATGGAGAATAAAATTCCACCCTCAATTTGTAAGCTTCCCGATTTTTATCCACAACACAAATAAAATCATTGTAACTATATGCGTATGGAAAAATTCTGAGCTAGCTTTTCAACTACGATTGCGAATTGCGATAGACTTACTAAACCCTAGCATTGAGGGTCCCTCCGCTTTAACAGTTGTTAAATTTCTGCTAAGACAGAGCACAATAAAATGAGCAGTTCAGAAAGATAAACATTGAAGTACCGACCGATCAAATGGAGGATAGCACAGCATGCTTTGACGGGAACTGGAAGGAACGAAAAGGAAATAATTTGTATTTGCGGTGATTAAATATACTTGAATGCAGAGAAAGGAAAGGAAGGATTGATTCATTGGTTAACACACAGTGACAGAGACCATAAGAAAGAGATGCATGAAGGAAATCCGTACAGTATGAGCTTCCGTTTGAAATGTAGCATTTCAGACACCATTTACTTACGCTCAGAATTCGGAGGCTTTCCCCGTGCTGAGGCATTCCCTCGCAGGCTGACTCAAGAAGCACGATGCACACTAAACGATACACAAGATACATGACGAACTTTATCTATAGTTAACAGTCTATAGACTCTGACGCTATTAGCTGTAAATGGTGAGCGGGACAGTGTTTATGAACAGGAGTATCTGCAACTGTACAGAGCAACGGAACTTCGACATGGACTGAGTAAAATAATGCTTTCCTTTTCTCTCCCGCTTCTTACTCGTTATCTATACTCATTCTTGTCGTAATCACGGTGGACGATCCGGAATTACACAGGTCATTGGAATTGGCAGAGACAATCTGTGGGTGAACGGGCTTCTGGTTCTCTTTGTTTAGTAAAAGTTTCCGGTCCTTGGCCTCACTTGGCTTTGGTTTTAGCTATGGCTTCACTTGGCTTTCTCTCTCCCTGACATTTTAAACATATCTCTATGTAGAGTCTACACCTTCAGCGGAAGCACATGAATTCACGCTTCTTATGCAAAAGTCATGAACCTAACGGAGGACGATACACCTATATGTGCCAATAAGCCTAGCACGAACGCTCAGATTGGATGGATAATAATACAAATACGTAATACTTAGGACGTCCGGAGAATTGTAGAATATGTAGAATGAGTTGTGCAGACATCGAAGAGATGCAGATACTGTTTGGAATGAAGTCGTTTCCAAGAATATCAACATTACATTGCATCCCATGCTACTCCGCGCATCATTCTATGACCATAATAGCCCTAGCCTGGTAAATACATGTATGTGTGGAAGTAATAATAATCGAAATAAGTTATGTTCTTTCCTAAGATATTGGCAATAGTAAATTTTCGGCTCATGGAAGGATCTAGAGTTGGTAATTCCGCAGAATTTTCCCGATCCGATGAGTCCAATGCAATAGTGGAACCCTCCACGTAAATACGTACGATGCATATGCAGACCCACACATATAGAAAGTTGGTGCAAAGAAGATATAATGTACAAATTGGTTCCTATAGTTCTGCTCTCTGTTCCCTTCTCGTCCTCCCTGGCTATGTACTTAAGATGACTTTGGGTTTGAGAGAGAAAATTGGTTGACTTGGGTACGCTTTCTCTCTCACTCACTCTCATTCTGTCGCTTTCTCTTTCTGCCTCCTCGTTGGAATTGCTAACTGAAGCTGCTAATGCTGTATTTTGCCGAGGCAAAAGACGGTTATAAATAATATATTGTTTGCTCCTCTTATTAGTACGACTATATGCCATATCACACACCATTCCAAATTTTCGCTCTGTCTCACTTTCTCTACAGTCCTCTTAGTCTTCTTCCATCCTCATGCTCCTACTTATCCCTCTGTCTAGTCCTTCTCCTCGTCTTTATCTTCCTCTTTCCTTCTATACCAATGTACCCATGTATAGTGAGGACTTGAATCGAGCTAGAAACCAATGCCAACAGAGCACACCACCACAATCAGTACCACGAAGACCACAACAAGACCAGCACCAGATAAGGCAATGATTGCAGAGGTTCCCTTTACTTTGGCCTTTATTTATTTAGTTCATTTAAATCAATCACATATCAAAAATATTGAGAGCTCTGCGCATCTTTTCAGATACACAAATATTCTTTTCTTCGTAACACTGATCGGGTGATGTGCCCGTAAATAAATCTATGCATTGATTTTTAATTACAAAATTGACTTAAAATGCATCTGCAAGACACTAGGGTATTAGATCTATATTACAACAATACAAATGTTGAGAAGGGACAAAAGACTGAACTGTTTCCCTTAAATTTGACCGCAAACTTCCCCTTCCAGCCACAAACACTTACACAATACTACAGCTCAATCATAATTTTATATGGGAAAATTCCGGCATGGGTTTAAAGACTAAGAACGTTCAGAGAATTGCCCGTTGCGCAACCAAATTAACGTTTCTCCTTTAATCAAGGCGGGAAAAAATAACAAAACGAAATTTCATACTTAATAAGCCACCCAAAAAACCGTAGAATACGGTCTTTATCTTTATACAAGTGTGGCAGCCCGTCCTACGGACGGATATACCTTCGAGCATTACAAAGGCAATAAGAAACCTAGGAAGGACGGCATGCTTGAACATTTAGCCGAGTGTCCGAAGTGGTTTGAGTTTGAATTTCTTTATTAGCGTGTTAAATCATTTAGCCTACAATATACTGATTATCAATGATGGACACCTATAAAGAAGTCAGAAATAGCATTATCATAATTAAAATTTAAATCATGCTTTATTGTGGTGTCCAACTTTTTTGGGCCCCCCCCTAAAAGATTCATTCATCTGATTCAGTTATTACATAAGGCGTCTTAAAGTCTATTTTAGGTTATGCAGTAACGGTATATTGACTGTTAATATGCAAACTTACAAATATCCAGTTTAACTAACTATAAACCAGCCATCAGTATGCAGCTGTATGATTATACCATTATTTATTCAGCGTCGCTTCAGGACGTATTCAGGAGGCAGAGTAACGCGTATCGAGTTTCCTTTAAAACCATATTGACACATCTTTTTTATACTAAATGTGGAGCATAGCTAAAAAACTTGAGCCAAAGTGATGATCTTCAATAAACAACTTTGTGGCTATGATTTAAAGCTAGAAAGGTCTGGCTTTTTCACTTTTTTACTGTTTGAGCGAGCAGTACTCGCGCTGCGCATCACTGTGCAAACTCTGACTTAGATAACTTGCTTATAATAATACCGTAAAACACCGAATAATTCCCCGGGGAATTATTTACTGAGGCTACCCGTTACCCCCCAGGAATTATACGGGTCGGGGAATAATACGAGGCGGGGAATTATTGTTTTGTGAAAAATGTCATACAAAAAAGCACTATACAAAACGGCTTTTTATGAATAGTTAAAAGTTTTAGTCGATTGACAACAACTTTATTCTTGAGTACTGTAAGACGGGGCAAAACCGTAATATGGGGCAAGTCCGTTTTGGGGCAAAACCGTAGATGGGGCAAATCCGTAGATGGGGCATAACCGTAGAAATGGGGCAAATCCGTAAA